>OX457041.1:269878-292378 GCA_949752735.1 Lumbricus terrestris | reverse complement strand
CTTCCCCTTCCTCCTCCCTTTAATCAGAATTCAGTCAATCGATGAATTTCTGCAACGTAGACGAATCGTCAATCGGAAGGCGCTACATAAATGCACACGTGTGCATTCGACTGATCAGACACCGAAGTGGTCGTCGATTGCCATCTTCATCGTTCCAATCACTCAACTGCTGCTGCTGCTGCTGATGCTGATGCTGCTGATGCTGATGCTGATGCTGATGCTGCAGCACATGCTGCTGCTCTCCATCCAATCGTCACCATTTTCACTCGCCTCCTCCTCCTCCTCGTCCTATTGCTCCCCATCCCCTCCTCCTCGTCTTTCCCCTCCTCATCCTCTTCCTCATCCTCCTCTGTCAACCAACCAATGATATCACTTCAGCTGCTGCTGCTGCTGCTGCTGCTGCTGATGATGATAGACCAATACAACCACCACTGCAGCAGGTGCTCCTCTTTCGGCTTCAGCATCAGATGGCGCCAGCGCATAAGATGAACACTGATGCTCAATATATGTATATGCCATCGACTAAACTCCTCATCACCCTACTCCTGCTCTTCCTCCAACTTATCTTCTTCTTCCTCTTCCGCTCATTCAACCTCTTCTTGTCCTTTACTCCTTCGCCCTTTTCCCAATCATCCTCCCCTCCTCCTTCTTTTCCTGCCCCTCCTTCCTCTTCCTGTGTCCCTGACGTCATCAGATCAAACGAATCTAAGCTTCAGAAGGACACGTGACCAAGTGGAGCCTCGCTTTCATTTGACATCGCATCAACGCCCTACTTCTCTTCTCCTCTTCCTCCTACTCCTCCTCCTTCTAATAATCTATATAAATAAAAATGTAAAACGTTAGCGTTCGACATGAAGGATCTCGGAAAGTTCTTCACCGATTGTTTTAAAAAATTTCGCAAAATGTTCTATTCGAACATAAGCGGGTTTGTATAATGCCTTTTGGGGAAAAGCGCAATCTTTACGATCCAAAAAACACAACTTTTAATTCCATTCGATATACGTCGATGGAGTCCAGCCATATCCATTTGAACTTTGACGCATCCGTTCGGCGGCGTCCGCCCATTTTTCGGGCGCATTTTAAAAGGTGTGTCTTTCTCTAGCGCATATATTTATATGGAACTATCGGTTTTTACAAAATCGTCCATTTGCGGCTGTTTTCCGCGCGTCTTTCTAAAGCGCATATTTCTAAGGATGGAGGAAGGAGAGGGATGGAGAGGAGGGAGGGTATGAAACGGGAGAGAGGGGAGAGAGGGAGGGAGAGACGGAGGGAGGGAGAGACGGAGAGAGGGGAGGGGAGGAGAGGGTAGGGGAGGGGAGGGGAGGGGTAAGGGGAGGGGACCTAGGAAGGGTGGGTTGGACAGTCTTTTCAGCCACAGCAACGCGTGGCTGAGTACAGCTAGTATAATAATATAATATAATATTCGTTTATTCAAATTCAATCTGACGCACCGCAGAACGATTACAGGTGCAAGTTATACGAAATACGGCCAGCTTCGCACGACACGCAGGTCGGCTACAACAGGTTCGGTAACTTAACACTAATGGCCTAAGTGTTGGAACGCTCCTGATTGGCCAAGCCAGGAGTGGGAGGGGCTAACTTATTTTTCAACAGACCCGAGGCAAACAACACAACAGAAAGCGCCACTGGCAGCTAACAGAAAATTCAAATAAATTTAATAAATAATCTAATTTAATAAATAAATAATCTACTTTTCGTCCTCCTCCTCATCATCATTCTCCTCCTCCTCCAATTCCGCCGTTGCCTTCCAATGCATCTATGCGTTGTTATCGTCCCCGGGGTGTGGTGCAAAGGCTCCTCTAAAATTATTATTATTACTATTATTATTATTATCATTATTATTATTATTATTATTATTATTATTATTATTATTATTATTATTATTATTATTATTATTATTATTATTATTATTATTATTATCATCATCATTATTATTATTATTATTATTATTATTATTATTATTATTATTATTATTATTATTATTATTATTATTATTATTGTGGAAAAACTTGAGGGTCTCCTGCTGTGTGGATGTGTGCTTGCATTGCTCTCTCCGTCTGTGTCTACATCTTCAGCATACACTAGCCTATGTCTACTTATTCAGCATACCCGCCTCCGTCTACTTATTCAGCATACCCGGCCTATGTCTACTTCTTCAGCACACTAGCCTGTGTCTACTTATTCAGCATACCCGGCCTATGTCTACTTCTTCAGCATACCGCCTCCGTCTACTTATTCAGCATACCCGGCCTATGTCTACTTATTCAGCATACCCGGCCTATGTCTACTTATTCAGCATACCCGGCCTATGTCTACTTCTTCAGCATACCCGCCCCCGCTGGTAGAGTATAAATAGAGCAGAGAGCAATAGCGCAGAGAGCTGCTTCTTCTTTGATAGGGTCTTGGGTAGTAGAGTTCGCAGTTCCTAGTACGCAGTTGTTGCTCAGTTGCGCAGTGAGAGTTGCTTAGTCATTTGCGCTGAAGAGATCAGACGCTCCGTGTACAGTTCGATTAAATACAGTTCGATTAAATACAGTTCGATTAAATACAGTTCGATTAAATACAGTTCGTTTAAATCCAGTTCGTTTAAGTACAGTTCGATTAAATACAGTTCGATTAAATACAGTTCGATTAAATACAGTTCGATTAAATACAGTTCGATTAAATACAGTTCGATTAAATACAGTTCGATTAAATACAGTTCGTTTGAATACAGTTCGTTTAAGTACAGTTCGCCTAAGCCTAGTCGGCTAGTCTTTAGTCTCCAGCTAAAGCCTTACCCCCCGGACTCATCGACAAGACCTGCACGGCTAGGGTTGGTGATCGGCCCCTGGTACTCTCTGCCCAGCCCTAGTTCCGCGACAATTTGGTACCAGAAGTGGGGTGTTGGTTTTGGTCTTGTTCGCTTCGGACTTCGGAAAAATTTGGCACCGAGAAGTGGGATTTTGGTTTTGTCCGTTTTAACTTCGCTGAACTGGTGATTGAATTTCGTCGAACTTCTCGAAACTGGATTTTGGTTTTGTTCGTTTCATCTTCGAAGAAACTAGTTCAAGAAGTTGGGGGTTTTGTTACATTCGTCGGACCGCTACACTGTTACACGAAAGCGGGAGCTGATCTGATTTTGGACTGACAACGATGTGGAACGCAGCAACTGGTGAGTTTTCTCGCGCAGGAGTGGACGGAAGCGTCTCTGGCCTTCCTGCTACTTCGTCGCCTTCCACCGGACGACGAAAGGACGTTTTGGTCGACTACGAGGTCGAGTCTAGCCGCTTCCTGCAGACAATCGATTTCGACGACTCGCCGAAGAGGGAGCGAAAAAGTATGCTGATTCCGGAGAAAAACGCCAGCGCTTTGGAATCGAAGATTCTGGAGAATGTCAGTCGCTTGGTCGGTGAAAAGAAGAGTCCAATCAAGCCCGGAAAATTCGATGGAACTGGATTCCTCGAATCGTTCCTGGCACAATTCGATGTGTGCGCGAGACACAACCGATGGACTGCAGCCGACAAAGCGGACTTCCTCCGCTCTTCATTGGAAAAAGCAGCAACGCAGTTACTCTGGGATTTTGGAGCCCGGACGGAAGTCACTCGAGCAGCTCGTCGAGAGACTACGTCAACGATACGGCGCGGAGGGTCAGGCTGAGACCTTCCGGGCACAACTCTACTATCGCCGGCAGAGATCAGATGAAACCCTGGGCGACTTGCTGCACGACATCCGGAGACTCGTCGTTCTCGCCTACCCGGTTCCATCTAACGAAACGACGGAGATCGTCGCGAAGGACGCCTTCCTCGAAGCGGTCCGTGACCGTGAGTTGTCTCTCAAGGTGAGAGAACGTGAGCCGAAGACCATCGACGAGGCGTACCGAACCGCTCTACGCCTCGCCGCGTATCAGCAGACATCGGAATTGGAGGATCGTCGGAGACCAGCCAATCGGGTGAGAACGACGCAAGATGGAAACGCTGGTGGACAACTTCAGTCCCAATTGGACAACTTCTTCGCTGCCCAGCGAAAGTGGCAACAGGACATGGAAGGAAGGATCTGTCAACAGCTGGAGGAACTTCGAGGTTCGTACCGGACGAGTCTCGACGCCGAACCGAACGTCTCCCCACCGGTTCCGCCTCCGGGAAGGTCTCCCGGGAACTCTGGTCGAGCCGTGACCTGCTTCAACTGTGGACGCGTGGGTCACGTGGCCCGCCAATGCCGCCAACGCCGACAGCCTCCCAACCGTCAAGACGACGCACGCAACTCGGGTCCGACGACGCCCGAGCAAAATGGACCGATCGTCACCAACCACACGACAAGAGACTGAACGACGGGTGTGCAACGAACAACGCGATCTACATCCGTGGGACGATCAACGGACGGCAAAGAACATGCCTAGTGGACACTGGGTCGGAGGTAAGCCTGGTTCCCTCGTCTGATGTTGATGGGTTGTTGCTCCAGCCAAGCAATCGCATCCTTTTAGCTGCTAATGGTACTGCGATTAGGGTTTTGGGTCAGCTTGATCTTCCGATTGTGATTTCCAGAGGATTTTCTATTGGCACTACTTTTCTTGTCTCGGATCAGATCGGTGAACCAATGCTGGGAATGGACTGGCTGAGACAGCATCGCTGTAGATTGGGTTTTGGTCAGGGTGCACTTTTTGTTGGTCGCCGCCGCATTCCTCTGGTCAAGGGAAATGGTTCGCTTTGGTGCCGCAGGGTGATAGTTGCACAGGAGACGACTGTCCTTCCTCGTTCCCAGTGCGATATACTTTGTACAACGCAGCATAGAGATTTGACGACCACTGCACAGGCGTGGATGACGGAGTCCAAAGAGATCCAGCCTGGGTTACATGCAGCCAGGGTCGTGCTTGGTGATGATGCTAATAAGGCGTGCATTCGTGTAGTAAATTTGAATGAGCAATCTGCTTTGTTGACTGCTAATCAAATGTTGGGTGAATTGCATCCCGTAAATGTCGAGGTAAGGGAGGAGAATGATAGACGGACGGGTCCTGAAACCCATTTGGTTGAGAAACTTATGGAGGAGATTTCGGAGGATGTCCCGACGGATGTGAAGGAACGGTTGAAGGGTTTATTGGTCGAATACGTGGACATTTTTTCGACCACTGACCGAGATTTGGGACGAAACGCGATATCCCAACACAGGATTGATACAGGGGACTCTCGTCCAGTGAGACAACCCTTACGGAGGCAGCCGCTGCCATATCGGACTGCTATTGATGAGCAATTGGATAAAATATTGGAAACTGGGGTTGTAGAATCTATTGTGGAACCTGCCGTTGGTGGATGTTCTGCATATGTGGTGTTTGATGGGTCTTTGCGATTTTGTCCTGGTTCGAACCGGAAGGATTTTGGACCTTTTTCTGGAATTGATGTATGTCTGAGAGTTCCCCTTTGTACAGAGTGTGTTGGCACGCTTGAGTCGGATTGTGGACATATCCATGGGAGTGTGAGTTGTGGTCGTGCGAAAGAAATCGTTTCTACTAGGCCTACCTATGGGTGTTTTTGAACTGTGAATTTGATCCTTTCGACCCTGGAGGATATGGGTTAGATTTTGGTCGACCAATTCGAGAGAGGTTTACTTATTCGGCCTACGTGTCCGAGATGTCGGAAAGGCTGGAGAAAGCCTACGCCGTCGCTCGCCAATGTCTTAAGAAGGGCGCGGAAAGGCGCAAACACGCCTACGACCTACGACTGCGGCCGGCAAAATTCGAGGCAGGTGACTGGGTCTACTACTTCAGTCCACGGAAATTCGTGGGACGTAGCCCGAAGTTCCAACGGAATTTCACCGGACCTATGATGATCCTGCGGGCGTGCGGTCCAGTCAACTATCTCCTCCAGAAGTCGCCGAAGGCTAAGCCCTTCGTCGCACACATCGACAAACTCCGCCACTGCTATGGGCGGACGAAAGGGGAATGGAGCGAGGCGCCTGCAAGGAAGACGGAAGAACTACGCAGCGAAGCAGCGGAACATGCCGCCGCATCTTCCAGCCGCCAGCCGCGTCATCGCTGGAAGGGGACGCCAACGGAGGAAGCGTTCTCAAGAAGTCGGCATACCGACGACGGTGACAGTGCGACGGCATCCGCCGTCGACAGGCCGAGAACCAGGTCCTTTGCACATCGAACGGATGCAACGGAAGCAACGGATGCAACAGAAGCAGGTTCGGATGGAACAACGGCGGTCTCGGGTCGACCCCGTCGGGCTGTTCGTCGACCTGTCCGGTTCCAGTAAAGTGTACGAGGACAGCGGCGCACTTCCCTTCCGGTCGGCGCGCTTCTTCGTCGGCGCACGTGTCTACGTACGTGCGCGTGATCTACTCCTCCTCCGCGCGAAAGTTCCTGTCGGCGCGCATGGTTGCGCGCGCGCTTCTTCTTCGTCGGCGCACGTGTCTACGTACGTGTGCGTAATCTACCCCTCATCTTACCGGAAGACGGACCGCCTCTAAAGAAGAGAAAGAAGAAAGAAAGGTGACACTCCTAGCGTAGTTTTGTTTTGCCATAAGGGACTCTGAACTTAAGTTTCGTGTAAGCAAAACGTACCGCACGGTACGATTATTTTCTGTTAGTTAGAGCCTACGTGATTATTCAGAAGACGTTCTTCGTCTGTTTAACTTTATAGGCCGTTTTTGTTCGTCACGAGCGATGCTTGGTTGTTTGGATGTTTTTTTTTGTGTGCTAGTTAAGTTGGCGTACTTCGAAATGGACGATATTTTGCATAAGCGAATCGATTATTTGCATAGAATTGTGGACTGAGGCGTGTGCCTTATCTCGATGGACAATGTTTATTATGTTGGGGTTCGTTTTTCCCCTGTTAATTTTATCTGTTCGCTCCAAAGGGGGCTTTGGACTGCTCCTGGGGGGGCCGTGTGGAAAAACTTGAGGGTCTCCTGCTGTGTGGATGTGTGCTTGCATTGCTCTCTCCGTCTGTGTCTACATCTTCAGCATACACTAGCCTATGTCTACTTATTCAGCATACCCGCCTCCGTCTACTTATTCAGCATACCCGGCCTATGTCTACTTCTTCAGCACACTAGCCTGTGTCTACTTATTCAGCATACCCGGCCTATGTCTACTTCTTCAGCATACCGCCTCCGTCTACTTATTCAGCATACCCGGCCTATGTCTACTTATTCAGCATACCCGGCCTATGTCTACTTATTCAGCATACCCGGCCTATGTCTACTTCTTCAGCATACCCGCCCCCGCTGGTAGAGTATAAATAGAGCAGAGAGCAATAGCGCAGAGAGCTGCTTCTTCTTTGATAGGGTCTTGGGTAGTAGAGTTCGCAGTTCCTAGTACGCAGTTGTTGCTCAGTTGCGCAGTGAGAGTTGCTTAGTCATTTGCGCTGAAGAGATCAGACGCTCCGTGTACAGTTCGATTAAATACAGTTCGATTAAATACAGTTCGATTAAATACAGTTCGATTAAATACAGCTCGTTTGAATACAGTTCGTTTGAATACAGTTCGTTTGAATACAGTTCGTTTAAGTACAGTTCGCCTAAGCCTAGTCGGCTAGTCTTTAGTCTCCAGCTAAAGCCTTACCCCCCCGGACTCATCGACAAGACCTGCACGGCTAGGGTTGGTGATCGGCCCCTGGTACTCTCTGCCCAGCCCTAGTTCCGCGACATTATTGTTATTATTTCGATGTAGTTTTCACATATCAGTTTTCACATATTTATTATTATTATTATTATTATTATTATTATTATTATTATTATTATTATCATTATTATTATTATTATCATTATTTTCAACAAATAACATCAGTAACAGGAAGTACAATAAACTATGGACGCAATAGCTATTGTTATATCTCCTCTGGATCCGGCTCAGCTAAAGTGCCCCGAAAGGCCACCGAGTTGAAATGCTGAACAGCTATTACAGAGAGGCGTTGCAACAGAAAACAGGTCTCTCTCATTATTATTAATTTATTACTATTACTAGCTGTACCCGGCCACGCGTTGCTGTGGCTGAAACGACTCTCCCTCCTACCCTACCTCCCTACCTTCCTTCCCCTGCCTCCCCTGCCCTCCCCTCCTATCCCTCCCCTCCTATCCTCTCCCCTCCTCTACCCTTCCCCTGCCTCACACCCTCCATTCCGTTTCCTCCATCCCTCCCCTTGCTCCCTCCCTCCCCTCCCCTCCCCTTTCTCCCTCCCCTCCCTCTTCCTCCCGCTCCCTCCCCTCCCTCACTCATTCACCCCTCTCTTCCTCTCCTTTGTCCCTCCGTCCTCCCCGTCCGTTGTCCGTCCGTCCGTCCGTAAAACTTTCCGAGATCCTTGATTTTGTAAAAAAAAAGACCACAGTTAGGCTACATACATTCGCTATAAACAGACACGCAGATTGCGCTTTTTTTTACAAATAAGCATATAAAACCCCGCTCGTATTGTTGTGTGAAAATTTGAAATCAATAGGTGAAGAAGTTTCAGAGTTCGTTTATTTTGTAGGAAGCTATAAATGCGCTAAAAAGGCCGCACGTTATAAAAGGCCGCACGTTATAAAAAGGCCGCATTGTAAGCAGCGTGGGATGGAAGTTGAAATCGGAATCGCTGGAGTGGAATTAAAAGTTGTTTTTTGGTGGTACATTCGCTATAAACAGACGCGCAGATTGCGCTTTTTTTTACAAAGAAGCATATAAAACCCGCTCGTATTGTGTGAAAAATTTGAAAGCAATAGGTGAAGAAGTTTCCAAGTTCGTTGATTTTGTAAAAAGCTATAAATGCGCTATAAAAGGCCGCACGTTATAAAAAAGGCCGCATTGTAAGCAACTTGGGATGGAAATTGAAATTGGAATCTCTGGAGTGGAATTAAAAGCTGTGGTTTTTTTGGTCGTAAAGATTGCGCTTTTTCCCAAAAGGCATTATAAAAACCCGCTTCTGTTCGAATGGAACGGTTTGCGAAAAATTTCAAAACAATCGTTCAAGAACTTTCCGAGATCGGAGGCAACAAACAGTAACGTTTTACATTTTTATTTATACAGATCATCGTTATTATTACTATTATTATTGTAGTGAACTTCGCTTGTAGCAGAATATCATGCGAGGGCATTAAGTGTCCTGTTGCTAAGAGGTTATCTGGTGCGGTTAAGTGGACTTCCTGCGTTGCGCCTTAGACAAGGCCGCGACACAGTTGTTATTGGACTTTGGAGCACGCGAAGACGTTACGTGTGGAGAATTGGTCGGACGTCTTCGACAACGATATGGAACAGAAGGACGACTGGCTGAGACGTTCAGAACTCAGCTTTACTACCGGCGTCAACGGGCGGATGAGACGCTCAGCACACTTCTTCACGACATAAGACGGTTGGTGGTGCTAGCTTACCCTGTTCCAACGAACGAGACGACCGAGATTGTGGCACGAGACGCCTTTCTAGAAGCGATGAGAGATCGAGAACTGTCGCTGAAAGTTCGTGAACGGGAACCTAAGACATTGGACGAAGCGTACCGAACGGCGCTACGTCTCGAAGCCTACCAGCGTACAATGGAAGCAGAGGATCGACGCAGACCGCCGAATCGTGTTAGAGAACCTGTGGAGAATGAAACCGGCAGCCAATTGCAACAACAACTCGACAGTTTCCTGAAGTCTCAACGCGAGGAACAGAGAAATAGAAGAGCGGATGGAGAGACATTTTGGTGAAAGACGCGACGCTGCACCAAGAAGCAGTCCGTCGGAACACGAAGAGCGTCGCAACACAAGAGAACAGAGACCGATCCTGACCTGCCATGGTTGTGGTTGGGCCGGACACATGGCTTGAAATTGTCGATGTCTCCGTTAGCCACACTACTCGGCCACTGTTTCTCGATTTGTCCTCGAAGGGTTAGGGTTAGGCATGTCGGCCTGGATGACCGAAACGAGAGAGCTACAGCCAGGGTTGCATGTAGCACGAGTTCTAGTAGGAGATGATGCTAACGCTACTAAGGTGAGGGTTGTTAATCTGACTGAACGAGTTGTCAAGTTAGAAAAAGACCAGTTGTTGGGAGACTGCATCCAGTGGAAGTGAACTTAGGCGGATCAGATAAATTGGT
Source organism: Lumbricus terrestris (assembly GCA_949752735.1). Classification (NCBI taxonomy): domain Eukaryota; kingdom Metazoa; phylum Annelida; class Clitellata; order Crassiclitellata; family Lumbricidae; genus Lumbricus; species Lumbricus terrestris. The sequence continues at coordinate 282,335 of OX457041.1, read as the reverse complement.
TGCAGATGAGTAGCTAGTGGAAAAGAGTGTAGAATGAATGATGAATGGTATTGCAGAAGTACCAAGTGAGATAAAAGACCGGCTGCAAGGTCTCTTGAAAGAATATCTGGATGTGTTGTCACTGGAAGAATGTGATTTAGGAAAGACAACAGTAGGTCTGCATAGAATTGATACTGGAGATGCAGCTCCTGTGAGATAACCTTTGAGACGACAGCCCCCTCCCTATCGTGCCGAGATAGATAAACGAGTTGAGAAGATGGTAGTGAAGGAATAGCGGAAGCGGCCACTAGCGAGTGGGCATCTAATTTAGTGTTAGCAAGGAAGAGGATGGGACCAAAGCTAACACAGGAGCACCTGATGCTATTTCAGTGACTCAGCGGGAAGACCCCGAGCTGATGTTGGTGAGACGTTGGATGGAAGGAGGAGGAGGAGCGATGCCTGAGAGAGAAGAAGTACTGCAAGAGAGCGCAGCAGTCAAAGTGTATTGGCATCAGCGAGACAACTTGTGCATTAACTTTCAAGAGCGATACGTCTACTGTACTCCTTGAAGTTCTGGCCGCGTCTGCCCTTTCTTCACGTCTGCTCCTAGTTAAAAGGTGCAATATTCGCGCGGCGTCCTGACGTCACTCCTAGGCGCGAGGAAACAACGCCAGATGGGCAACTGCAGCCGCGGCACGTAACCAGGACCTCTGTTCCTTGAGGCGCCAGCACACATTCATGGGAAAGTCGACCACGTTGAAACCGATCTGTGTTTGAAGACCGGCCGACGACTGCACAGTTTCTGTCTGTCCTTCTCTGCTCCGTCCTAAGGGTATTGCCTGTGACAGCGACTTGATCGGTCTGTGGCAATCACTCGTGTCTCTCCTTCCCTTTTACCTATCAAACATGCCTACTCGAAACCGTGGGAACGTTGGCCAGCAATCGAGCGGCATCGCTTTTGAACGGCAACCGACGCCTACGCCTGCGATCGCTGATGACCGCGTCAAACACGACACCAACAAGCAATAAAAAAACGCAAATGGCCACTCAAAAATGGTGACCGGAAACCGTAATGCCAGTTATGCGAAGTCATAACAATAATAATTATTAATTGAAGTTATCTATTTGAGAACGCTTTTGATTATGCCTGTGTGCATGTTAGTCTGTGATCGTGAGAGGGTGGAGGGTGGGTTAGTTTTATATGCGTCTTGTTTTCGTTCTTTCAGATGCTTCGCTCATTGCTGAAGTCGTTTTCTTCGTTCGATCCATCTCAGCAGAGCATCGAATACGCTTGGCAGCAGCAGCAACAGCACCAGCAGCAGCAGCGTAGGGGTTGGGTGAGGTCGATGGATCGGGTGAAGCAGCTGTTCTATGTGGGTGGGAGGGAGCTGTGGTGTGGGAGAGGGTTTTGGGTGAGCAGGTCATTGGCGAACTGATCACGTTGACTCCTTGTACTGGCTCTAGATAAATGAGGTTATAGTCATGGCAACTGAAGCAGCGACTTACAGCGAACAACGCGGAACAACTGATCGACGATTACGGTTGTTGGACAACGGAATCTGTTGGCTGCTGCTGCTGTTGATATTATGGTTACAGAGCAACTGAGATAGAGTTAGAGAGGGAAGAAGAGAGAGAGGGAGTGAGAGAGAGAGAGAGGAAATAAGAGAGGGAAGGATGAAGGGAGACAGACACGGAGAGAGATAGACATAAAGAGAGAGAGTGGGAGGGAGAGAGACAGGGAGGGAGAGAGAGAGGGAGAGAGAGAGATGCTTCGAAATCAGTGAGCAGCCTTTTCAATCTACTGTTACTCTTCATATTTCCTATGAACATACATAGCGTCGCTCAGCGCTGTCAGCTTACAAGTGCATTCTAACGACCGAATAAAATTAGGCGAGAATTAGGCGAGAATTAGGCGAGAATTAGGCGAGAATTAGGCGAGAATTAGGCGAGAATTAGGCGAGAATTAGGCGGGAGCGATCAAACGACCGGCTTTCCTGATGCAAATGGCAACTGGTAAGGAGGATTAAGAATGAAGGACGCCCTGTCAAACAGACGGATGTGATGGAGGGAGCGGATGGATGAGGAGAGGGAAAAGAGGTGGAAGTGGAGATTGAAAAGAGTTGGGAAAGAGGTGGAAAGAGGGAATGGAAGAGAGGAGGGGTAAGAGGGAGGGAGGAAAAGAAGGACAGGTGAGTGTGAATGGGGTTGATGCAATACACTCTCTGTCTGTCTGTCTCTCTGTCTGCCACTCTCTATCTCTGTCTCTGTCTCTGTCTCTGTCTCTGTCTCTGTCTCTCTCTGTCTCTCTCTGTCTCTCTCTCTCTCTCTCTCTCTCTCTCTCTCTCTCTCTCTCTCTCTCTCTCTCTCTCTCTCTCTCTCTCTCTCTCTCTTTCTGATCTCTTAGGTCCGTATCGACCTATTCGATCCTTCGACCGATTGATTCATGATCCATTGATTCATGATTCATGATCCAATGATTCATGATCCAATGATTCATGATTCATTCATTGATTCATTCGTTCGTTCAGTTTCTCTCTCGTCAACGATGTTCAATGTCGACCGAATGAAAAACGATTCTAGACGTTGACGACGAATGAGAAGAAGAAGAAGAAAATGATTCTGGTCGATGTCGTCGTCGTCGTCGTCGTCGTCGTTGTAATAAAAATTATTGCAGAGGTGGAGTTGACTGGCAGCAGAATTGCGATGGCAGATGAATGGAATCAATGATTTGTACGAAGATTGTATTGATCGATTGACTGACTGACTGACTGACTGACTGATGATGATGATGATGATGATGATGATGATGATGATGATGATGACGATGGCGATGACGATGACGATGACGATGACCATGACGATGACGATGACGATGACGATGACGATGATGATGATGATGATTCACTTGAGAGATAGAAACAGAGACAGACATTTAAACAGAGATAGAGAGAGAACGATGGCCATCATCTTCTGATGGTCGTCCTGTGGTCAGCAGCAGCAGCAGCATCAGCAACAGCAGCAGCAGCATCAACCGTCGTTCGATGACCAATAGATCAAGCATCACCTGTCATCAGTTGGTGTTACTAAGGGCAACGTGGTCGTCGTCACCCTTCGTTCGGTCGGTCGGGTTTGGTCTTCGCCGGGTGGCACCCGCTCCCCCGTCTCATCAGTTCAACGATCCGATCGGTAGAAGGAGGTCGATGCGGTTCAACGTCACCGTCGTCGTCGTCGTCGTCGTCGTCGTCGTTGTCTTCGTCGTCGTCGTCGTCGTTGTCTTCGTCGTCGTCGTCGTCGTCGTCGTCGTCGTCGTCGTCGTCGTCGTCGTCGTCGTCGTCGTCGTCGTTGTTTATGAGTCGATATAAAATCCAGCAGTCAGCAGTTCGATCGAACGCTTACACACACACGTCAACACACGCACACACGCAGTCATTTCTGTAGCAATTCTCCGCTCAACCGCCGTCTGTAACCACAATGCATCGCGCCGTCCATACCCTTCCGGTTCAAGCACTTCCGGTTCAAGCATTTCCGGTTCAAGCACTTCCGGTCTCTTCTAGGTTTCGACGTTCAGCAGCGACTTCGATTAACTTTGACCCTTGAAGGTTAGGGATCAGCGCCATCAAAATCAACAACAGGGATCAGCAGCTGTAGCCGCAGCTGCAGCAGCTGGTGGTGATGATAATGGTGGCGGCGGTGTTGTTGGAGATGGTGATAATAACAATGGTGATGATGATGATGATGATTGCGATATTGATGTTGATGATAATGATGGTGGTGTTGGAGATGATTATGATGATGACGATGACGATGACGATGACGACGACGACGACGATGACGACGACGACGAAGAAGAAGAAGAAGAAGAAGATGATGATGATGACGATGATGATGATGATGATGATGATGATGATGATGATGTTGACGACGACGATGACGATGACGATGACGATGACGAAGACGATGACGATGACGATGACGATGACGACGACGACGACGATGACGACGCTGATGATGATGATCGTGATGATCATGTTAAACCGCTCAGTTCTTCCCTCTACCTCCTTCTGCCCCTCCATCCTTCCCTCTACCTCCTTCCAACCCTCCATCATTCCCTCTACCTCCTTCCACCCCTCCATCATTCCCTCTACCTTCTTCTACCCCTCCATCCTTCCCTCTACCTCCTTCCACCCCTCCATCATTCTCTCTACCTCCTTCCACCCCTCCATCATTCCCTCTACCTCCTTCTACCCCTCCATCATTCCCTCTACCTCCTTCCACCCCTCCATCTTTCCCTCTACCTCCTTCTACCCCTCCATCATTCCCTCTACCTCCTTCCACCCCTCCATCATTGCCTCTACCTCCTTCTACACCTCCATCCTTCCCTCTACCTCCTTCCACCCCTCCATCATTCCTCTACCTCCTTCTACCCCTCCATCATTCCCTCTACCTCCTTCTAAACCTCCATCATTCCCTCTACCTCCTTCCACCCCTCCATCCTTCCCTCTACCTCCTTCCAACCCTCCATCATTCCCTCTACCTCCTTCCACCCCTCCATCATTCCCTCTATCTTCTTCTACCCCTCCATCCTTCCCTCTATCTCCTTCCACCCCTCCATCATTCCCTCTACCTTCTTCTACCCCTCCATCATTCCCACTACCTCCTTCCACCCCTCCATCATTCCCTCTACCTCCTTCTACCCCTCCATCATTCCCTCTACCTCCTTCCACCCCTCCATCATTCCCTCTACCTCCTTCTACCCCTCCATCATTCCCTCTACCTCCTTCTACCCCTCCATCATTCTCTCTACTTCCTTCCACCCCTCCATCATTCCCTCTACCTCCTTCCACCCCTCCATCATTCCCTCTACCTCCTTCCACCCCTCCATCATTCCCTCTACCTCCTTCTACCCCTCCATCATTCCCTCTACCTCCTTCTACCCCTCCATCATTCTCTCTACCTCCTTCCACTCCTCCATCATTCCCTCTACCTCCTTCCACCCCTCCATCATTCCCTCTACCTCCTTCTTCCCCTCCATCATTCCCTCTACCTCCTTCCACCCCTCCATCATTCCCTCTACCTCCTTCCAACCCTCCATCATTCCCTCTACCTCCTTCTACCCCTCCATCATTCTCTTTACCTCCTTCTACCCCTCCATCATTCCCTCTACCTCCTTCTACCCCTCCATCATTCGCTCTACCTCCTTCCAACCCTCCATCATTCCCTCTACCTCCTTCCACCCCTCCATCATTCCCTCTACCTCCTTCAACCCTCCATCCTTCCCTCTACCTCCTTCCACCTCTCCTTCCTTCCCTCTACCTCCTTCCACCCCTCCATCATTCCCTCTACCTCCTTCCACCCCTCCATCATTTCCTCTACCTCCTTCCACCCCTCCATCCTTCCCTCTATACCTCCTTCCAACCCTCCATCATTCCCTCTACCTCCTTCCACCCCTCCATCATCCCTCTACCTCCTTCTACCCCTCCATCATTCCCTCTACCTTCTTCTAAACCTCCATCATTCCCTCTACCTCCTTCCACCCCTCCATCCTTCCCTCTACCTCCTTCCAACCCTCCATCATTCCCTCTACCTCCTTCCACCCCTCCATCATTCCCTCTACCTTCTTCTACCCCTCCATCCTTCCCTCTACCTCCTTCCACCCCTCCATCATTCCCTCTACCTCCTTCCACCCCTCCATCATTCTCTCTACCTCCTTCCACCCCTCCATCATTCCCTCTACCTCCTTCTACCCCTCCATCATTCCCTCTACTTCCTTCCACCCCTCCATCATTCCCTCTACCTTCTTCTACCCCTCCATCATTCCCTCTACCTCCTTCTACCCCTCCATCATTCTCTCTACCTCCTTCCACCCCTCCATCATTCCCTCTACCTCCTTCCACCCCTCCATCCTTCTCTCTACCTCCTTCCAACCCTCCATCATTCCCTCTACCTCCTTCCACCCCTCCATCATTCCCTCTACCTCCTTCCACCCCTCCATCATTCCCTCTACCTCCTTCTACCCCTCCATCATTCCCTCTACCTCCTTCTACCCCTCCATCATTCTCTCTACCTCCTTCCACTCCTCCATCATTCCCTCTACCTCCTTCCACCCCTCCATCATTCCCTCTACCTCCTTCTTCCCCTCCATCATTCCCTCTACCTCCTTCCACCCCTCCATCATTCCCTCTACCTCCTTCCACCCCTCCATCATTCCCTCTACCTCCTTCTACCCCTCCATCATTCTCTCTACCTCCTTCTACCCCTCCATCATTCCCTCTACCTCCTTCTACCCCTCCATCATTCTCTCTACCTCCTTCCACCCCTCCATCATTCCCTCTACCTCCTTCTACCCCTCCATCATTCCCTCTACCTCCTTCCACCCCTCCATCATTCCCTCTACCTCCTTCTACCCCTCCATCATTCCCTCTACCTCCTTCCACCCCTCCATCATTCCCTCTACCTCCTTCTACCCCTCCATCATTCCCTCTACCTCCTTCTACCCCTCCATCATTCTCTCTACCTCCTTCCACCCCTCCATCATTCCCTCTACCTCCTTCCACCCCTCCATCCTTCTCTCTACCTCCTTCCAACCCTCCCTCATTCCCTCTACCTCCTTCCACCCCTCCATCATTCCCTCTACCTCCTTCTACCCCTCCATCCTTCCCTCTACCTCCTTCCACCTCTCCATCCTTCCCTCTACCTCCTTCTACCCCGCCATCATTCCCTCTACCTCCTTCCACCCCTCCATCATTCCCTCTACCTCCTTCCACCCCTCAATCCTTCCCTCTACCTCCTTCCAAATCTCCATCATTCCCTCTACCTCCTTCCACCCCTCCATCATTCCCTCTACCTCCTTCTACCCCTCCATCATTCCCTCTACCTCCTTCTACCCCTCCATCATTCGCTCTACCTCCTTCCACCCCTCCATCCTTCCCTCTACCTCCTTCCAACCCTCCATCATTCCCTCTACCTCCTTCCACCCCTCCATCATTCCCTCTACCTTCTTCTACCCCTCCATCATTCCCTCTACCTCCTTCCACCCCTCCATCATTCCCTCTACTTCCTTCTACCCCTCCATCATTCCCTCTACCTCCTTCCACCCCTCCATCATTCCCTCTACCTCCTTCTACCCCTCCATCATTCCCTCTACCTCCTTCCACCCCTCCATCATTCCCTCTACCTCCTTCTACCCCTCCGTCATTCCCTCTACCTCCTTCTACCCCTCCATCATTCTCTCTACCTCCTTCCACTCCTCCATCATTCCCTCTACCTCCTTCCACCCCTCCATCATTCCCTCTACCTCCTTCTTCCCCTCCATCATTCCCTCTACCTCCTTCCACCCCTCCATCATTCCCTCTACCTCCTTCCAACCCTCCATCATTCCCTCTACCTCCTTCTACCCCTCCATCATTCTCTCTACCTCCTTCTACCCCTCCATCATTCCCTCTACCTCCTTCTACCCCTCCATCATTCGCTCTACCTCCTTCCACCCCTCCATCATTCCCTCTACCTCCTTCTACCCCTCCATCATTCCCTCTACCTCCTTCCACCCCTCCATCATTCCCTCTACCTTCTTCTACCCCTCCATCATTCCCACTACCTCCTTCCACCCCTCCATCATTCCCTCTACCTCCTTCTACCCCTCCATCATTCCCTCTACCTCCTTCTAAACCTCCATCATTCCCTCTACCTCCTTCTAAACCTCCATCATTCCCTCTACCTCCTTCCACCCCTCCATCCTTCCCTCTACCTCCTTCCAACCCTCCATCATTCCCTCTACCTCCTTCCACCCCTCCATCATTCCCTCTACCTTCTTCTACCCCTCCATCCTTCCCTCTACCTCCTTCCACCCCTCCATCATTCCCTCTACCTCCTTCTACCCCTCCATCATTCTCTCTACCTCCTTCTACCCCTCCATCATTCCCTCTACCTCCTTCTACCCCTCCATCATTCTCTCTACCTCCTTCCACCCCTCCATCATTCCCTCTACCTCCTTCTACCCCTCCATCATTCCCTCTACCTCCTTCCACCCCTCCATCTTTCCCTCTACCTCCTTCTACCCCTCCATCATTCCCTCTACCTCCTTCCACCCCTCCATCATTGCCTCTACCTCCTTCTACACCTCCATCCTTCCCTCTACCTCCTTCCACCCCTCCATCATTCCTCTACCTCCTTCCACCCCTCCATCATTCCCTTTACCTCCTTCTACCCCTCCATCATTCCCTCTACCTCCTTCTACCCCTCCATCATTCTCTCTACCTCCTTCCACCCCTCCATCATTCTCTCTACCTCCTTCCACCCCTCCATCATTCCCTCTACCTCCTTCCAACCCTCCATCCTTTTCTCTTCCTCTCATTGCCCTTCCCACTCGCTCCATCGGCAAATGCGACCGTTTATCAATCGCCCTCTGTCGACCAAACACAGACACAACGACATCATCGATCGTCTGCAGCTGACTGGACATTCTGCCTCTCTGTCTATGTCTCCGTCTGTCTGTCTGTCTGTGTGTCTGTCTGTGTGTCTGTCTGTCTGTCTGTCTCTGTGTGTGTGTCTCTTTCGCTTTCTCTCTCTCTACCTATCTCTATACATATATACATATGGACTATTATATATAATAATATAATTTATTATATACGGCTGGTTTGGCTGTTGTCATCATTTCACAAAGACTTCTTACTTATTTGTATTGATGCCAAACATTGATCGCAAGTAGAACATTTACTTACAAACATGTAGCACTGATATTATATTTATAATTACATCATGACCCCAATTCTTGTTATTCAACTCTGTCCCAGTCATCGAGATTCAGAGTCAGGCACAAAAACAGACAGATACACTGACACAAGGAGAGGGACAGAAAGAAATATAGAATGAGACAGAGAGAGACCGAAAATAATAAGAGAGAGAGAGACATTTGGGATATTGCAATTTGTTCGTCGTCGTCGTCGTCGTCGTCGTCGTCATCATCATCGTCTTTCATCGACAGATGAATCTTCTTTCTTTCTCTTGACGACGAATGGCTGACCTTTGACCTGACTTCGGTCTCGTTCGATCTGGCTTCCATCGGTCGTGACCTCTACATGATGACCTCTACCTCTTCTCTCTCTCTTCTGTCTTCGTCGATTCGTCTGTTGACTGTACGTGGCTAATGTGACACACATCACATCGCAAAAAGACGACGACGACGACGACTATGATGATGACATTCTAGTCTCTTCACATCGACTTCGAAGAAGAAGAAGAAGAAGAAGAAGAAGAAGAAGAAGAGGAAGAAGAAGAAGAAGAAGAAGAAGAAGAAGAAGAAGAAGAGTAAGACGACAGAAGAGAGAGAGAGAAACAGAGAGACAGAGAGACAGACAAGAGACAGACAGAGACAGACAGAGACAGACAGAGGCATACAGATAGACAGACAAGAGACAGACAGAGACAGAGAGAGGCAGAGAGACAGTGAGACAAGAAGAGAGAGAGAGACAGACAGACAGAGAGTGAGAGAGTGAGAGAGAGAGAGAGAGTGAGAAAGACAGAGAGAGGCAGATAGACAGTGAGACAGGCAGAGAGACAGAGAGAGACAGACAAGAGACAGACAGAGGTAGAGAGAGACAGAGAGACACAGACAGACAGACAGAGAGAGAGAGACGTTGGGACGATCGTGAATGGAGTGAATGAGAATCCTGTGCAGCATATCATCATCTGGACAAAGTACATCGTAGAATCACTATAATTTATAGTTATATTTATTCTCATCAACAAACGACGACGGCGAACTCATTCTATCTCTAACTTTTTATCTACGCATCTATCCATGCATTTTGTATCCATGTATCTATTGTCCTTGTATTCATGAGTCAATGCAGCTATCTATTAATTTTATCAACTCTATAGTCTTATAGTAGTGTACGATGAGGTGCATGTCGGACTTTGGGAAGTACTATACGGTAGGTCTATCCCGGAGGAGCTGGTGGTGCTGCCTAAAGATATAGTAAGTCAGTGAGTGCTGTGAGAGTAGATGGTGAGTTAGCGGAATGGTTCAAGATGAAGGTGGGAGTCAGGCAAGGGTGCGGATTGTCACCCGATCGTTTCAATCTAATCCTGGAAGCAGTGATGGGAATCGCCATGAGAGACGTAGAATCTGGGATTTAAATGGCCGCATGCTTACTAACTTGCGTTTTGCAGATGACATCGATTTGATAGCAGACGCTGAAAACGATCTACAAGAACTGACGGACAGAGTTGATAGCAGCAGCAAAATAACGGGACTTAAAATTAATGCGGGAAAGACAAAAACTATGGCCATCGGTAAACAACATAAGAAACTGAAGGTCAGACTGGATGGTGAAGTACTGGAGCAAGTGAGAGAATTTGTGTACTTGGGTGGTCTGATTACGGAGGATGGTCGCTGTACAAAGGACATTAAGCGCAGAATAGGTCTGGCATGTGCGATGTTTGGTCGCCTAAACAAGGTGTGGAAATCGAAAGGCGTGTCGACAAGAACCAAGATGAGATTGTATGGAGCTCTGGTAGTGCTAGTATTGCTTTATGGATCGGAGTGCTGGTGCTTGCGCAAGGAGAACGAAAGGAGACTGCAGCTGGTGGCCAAAATGAGCTGGCTGCGGGGAATACTGGGCAGATTGAAGTAGAAGGGAGAGGATCAGAAATGAGAAGACCAGAGAGGAACTGGGAGTGGAGGAAACAATAGTGGACAAGTCTCTTGTACCATGATCCATGCATGTGATGCATATGATATGGATGCAGTCATTCGCAACTTCGCAAGATGACAGAAGTATCGCAATTGCTGCTGTTGCTGTCGTTGTCGTCGTCGACGGCACCTGTTTCCATGGAAACCGTAAGGTCCTTGATTCGGAGCCTGCGACAATCGAAGCATTTGCGGATACTCTACGATCTGTTGAACCGAGTCTCGCTTGGCGGACCACAACGTGGCCCGGTAGCGCATTGGATAACACACTGGCATGGAAAGAAGCGAGAGGTACCGAGATCGAGCAGCGTAGGGCGGACATGTTTCGTAGGCTGCTACTAGAGCGTGTATAATTGCAGGCCGTCTGTTCTGTTTGTAGTTTAAGTTTGATGTTAATTTGTTGCATAACTTGTAAATGTACAGCACAGTGCATTTGCAGGCGTTGAATTAAATAAATAAATTATTATTAATATTCATTACTTGAGGTCCTCATCTCTGTTTAGATGAAGGGTACAAGGAGGAGAAAGACATACAGACAGACGGGCGGACAGACAGACATAGACTGCTGCAATTCTCTTCTCATTGGTCTTTCTAAGGTCCGTCTCCCTCTCCGCCGCCGCTTCATCACCGCTCAACAGAACCGATGCTTTAATAATTATTGGTCCTTCTTTTTGGATTCGTCCGCTTTTCTTCTTCTCTTCTTCGCTCTTCAATTCTCTCTCACTCTCTCTGTCTCTCTCTGTCTCCCTCTGTCTCTGTCTCTGTCTGTGTGTGTCTGTGTGTCTGTCTGTCTGTCTCTCTCTCTCGTTCCTTCAGTCTTCTCAAAATCTGTTTCTTCCCGCCGGGTCTTGCGAACTGGAAGCGCTTCTGACCGGTTCACTCTGCTAGAGGGGCTCTATGGATATAATGTTCATCTTGTAACTGTGTTATATCTATAGATGCTCAAATGCAGCACAGTAGATAAGTACAAGACAGAAAGACAGAGAGACAGCTCAGGTGCTACAAAGCGCAGAGCGTGGAATGACTCAGTCAGCATCGAAAGATGATGATGATGGTCAGGTTCGATCATTTGTGAATCATTTGAGGATCATTTGAGGATCATTATTTTGAGGATCATTTTAACCGTTGAGTGCAAATTGACAAACGCTGGAACAGGTGCATGGTTTCTCTAGGGTCGCCCGTTGTCTCTGTCATGCGGCGGCCCAACTCCTGAAGAAATGATAGACCTGTCCGGTTTATCGGGTCCAGTGTTCAATTGCCATGGGGATGAATTCGTGCGTAGCGGGGAGGGATGTATACTTGATGCTTTTTCGATCAGCAGCTTGCTTCGCCGCTCCAACCGCTACTGTCGACGTCAGATGAATATACGACGACGCGCACGTGTGGATTGCTGTTGCATCCCATGCGATGAATCTGCCTCTTGTCCAAGGGACCAATATGGCCCCCGTCTGGTCTCTTTCCATCGGTGCGGCTCAGTCCTGACGGTTCTTTTGAACTAGGAATATCCGCCTTCGACAGGGCTCTCCAGATAATGTCATTTAGTGCAGCGTGTCGCGCTGCCCTTCCCATCGACCTTCTACAGACCAGTCCATGATGTCCCCTGGGTCTGCGATCTCGCCACACTGGCACCGATGTGATGCGCAGAGAGTTAGTCAAGACGGAATCCTGCAGCCACTCTAACAGCTTCATTGCTCAATCCCAAGCCACATGCAGCCAAAGGGATGGTCCCGAGCCAGTCTCCCTCCGGCGTGTGCAGCTGACAATGCCTAAAGACTTGCCTGGCTGAGT
>OX457041.1:229878-262378 GCA_949752735.1 Lumbricus terrestris | reverse complement strand
TAACGTCTCACAAATGGGATCCGATTAAGAAACGAAAAACATTTTTCGCATTAAGGAAGTCTAACTTATTGTGACTTGACTTGTTTAGATTGAAAGACTTGTGCTGAGCAATTAGGTTTTAAAAAGATGCTAAGAGTTTCGCGTGGAAGTCGTTCGGACTATTTGAAGAGAAATCAGGAAAGGTGGCGAATTCTGACCAAGTTTACTACTCAGTGTGCATTGACAAGGGAAAATTAAAGAAACTACAAGCACCCTCATCTGTTGACAAGATTGCATGACTTTGTATTCATTCATAATAAGTCCAATTTTGTGGCAGGTCAAGAGTGAAATAGGCAGGTTACGCCGCCACTGCGCAAGCAGTCCTTTAGCTTCTATTCGTAGGTCACGCAAGCTGGTGGCCGGAATTTGAAAACGTCATGTGGTTTGATGGTCAAGCCTTTGTAAAGTTTTGTTATTGAACGTCTGTTCTAAGAATAACTGTTTCTCATAAATATTATTTTAAGACAGGATAATTGTCATAGGTTAATTGTGTAACAACTTCTAAAATAAGTATGCGACGCTGGAGCACTAATCCCACGACGCCGCGCCGCCGACATTTCAATGGCGCCGCCGCCGTCGATTTTTGTTGGTCGGCGCGCCGCCGCCGCCGACAAAAAATGACCGGCGCGCCGCCGCCGACACTCTCAAGTCGGCGCAGGGCTCTACTCGAAACTGAATACTGTTAACAGTCTAGAATTATTCATATAACTCATCTCATGTTACCCATGATGCATCCTGCCTCACTTCTCGTCACCATACGGTAACCATTGCGCTTCCAGTACCAGGTATATACTTTAACATGGCTCCAATACACAGGGACTGTTTTCATCATCATCTTCATCATCATCATCATCATCATCATCATCATCATCATCATCATCATCATCATCATCATTACCATCGTTGTCGTCGTCGTCATCATCATCATCACCATCGTCATCGTCGTCGTCGTCGTCGTCTTCATCATCATCATCATCATCATCATCATCATCATCATCATCATCATCATCATCATCATCATCATCATCATCATCATCATCATCATCACCGATCATTAACAGCATTAGCAGCGGCAGTATCAATTGCGAAGTCAATGGCGAGAGTAGACATGAATTTGTGATAGGGCAACGAAAAGACTTACAATGCTTTCATCGTCCTGACTCCTATTAAATACGAATATTTAAGACGCTGTTCTTCAATCCATTCACAAGACCCTTGGCTCGTATATCGATTACCAGGCGATAATCACTCATGGGTGTACTTTAACCCTTGGGCTACCAAGGGGGTGGTATCCACCCCCTTAGGTTTTCCCAAATCAAACTTGTTTTGTATGGAATAAAAGTTTGACATATTTAGTATCTGTAGAGGGTTCATTTGCACAAATTTGGAGGTAAAATATGTGATGATACCTCATACCGTTCAAAAGTTATACCCGATATACTCGAGGTACCAGGGGTGAATACCACCCCTTAGATTATCGACTGTATCTAATCCGTCATTTATTACGAAGATTTTTTTTTATTCCATTCTATAGAGGGAATGTGGGGATATTTTTCCATGCTAACTAATTTATCTTCTGATAACCGGAAGTGCTCAAAAAAAATAAAAATGTGTGAAAAAATATTTTTATTGCAAATCGATAATTCATACATACCTAGATAACATATATACATACATAGGTATACATACATACATACATACATACATACATACATACATACATACATACATACATACATACATACATACATACATACATACATACATACATACATACATACATACATACATACATACATACATACATACATACATACATGCATACATGCATACATGCATACATACATGCATACATACATACATACATACATACATACATACATACATACATACATACATACATACATACATACATACATACATACATAAATACATACATGCGTACATACATACACACATGTCACACATGCATGTATACATGCATACATGCATACATGCATACATTCATACATGCATACATACATACATACGTACATATGTACATACGTACATACGTACATACATACATACACTCATACATGCATACATGCATACATACATGCATACATGCATACATACATACATACATACATATATACATACATACATACATACATACATACATACGTACATACATACATTCATACATACATACATACATACATATATACATACATGCATACATACATACATACCTACGTACACACATACATGCATACATATATGGATACATACATGCATGCAAACATGTAATCATATATGCATACATAAATACATGCATGTAAAATTGTAAACACACATGTTCATATCATACAGAGTCTAATATTTTGGTATGCGGACTACTGATCACAGGTCAACTGATCTAGGGACTACTGATCAAAGGACTACTGATCAAGGGACCACTGATCAGAGGCAACTGATCAAGGTACTATTGATCACAAATTATACAACGCACATCGCACATCGAACCTAGAACGAATCATCAAACGACTTGTTGGGGTCCGATTTGTTTGCCAAGGAATGTTTATTTAAACTCCCCACGGCCCAACAAAAAGTCCCATAAATATTTGGAGAGTTTTGCATTTCATTTCATAATCAAGTTTTTCGAGTTATACAATGGACTTCGATGTATGTTACTTTGTTTTCTACCAGTCGTTAATAATTATGTCGGACAGTAAGGTTTCAAAGTTCATAATGGGCTTAAATAACTATTATATTGCTTGTTAAATACGACCGTATGCTATAACACTCGGTAAGACAATAACCAAGTTTTTCGAGTTATACAATGGACTTTGATGTATGTTACTTTGTGTTCTACCAGTCGTAAATTTAGTAATTTTACTGAAATCGTTTGCTAATAACTAATTTTCGATAGTACTAACACTGAGTAAACCAATTTCGGTATTGAGTTTCGTTATATTAAATTGTTCTTTGATTTCATTGATTGTGTTCGTTCTTAGACAACTCGGACTGTGATCAATAGTACCTTGATCAGTTGCCTCTGATCAGTAGTCCCTTGATCAGTAGTCCTTTGATCAGTAGTCCCTAGATCAGTTGACATGTGATCAGTAGCAGTGCCAAAAGTGTGGAAAAATAAGTGCCTGGACGCCCCTTACCTCTCCAAAAGAAGTGCCTGGACGCCCCTTACCTATCTAGTCTGTGCTCGACAATAAGTGCATGGACGGCGTTCATATTTTAAAACAAGTGCATAGACGCCGTCCATGACCGTCCAGGCACACTTTATGCCCTGATCAGTAGTCCTAGAACCAATATTTTGTCCACGCATAAGCACACGTTTTTGGAATCGAAAGGTCCCCATGTAAAAAATGGTACAATTTCAAGGTACATTCATATTTTAAACATAAATGTACCATTTTGTGCAGAAATGAATGCTCTATCCATAGGTGTATTACAAGTTATGATATCTCAAACCAAATTCAAAATCCAGAGGTGGTAACCACCCACCACCCCTTGGTAGTCCATGTCACAAAAAAGATTGGTGGCCTGAGGGTTAAAGACTCTATCTATGGATGGACGGATGGATGGACGGACGGACGGACGGACGGACGGACGGACGGACGGACGGACGGACGGACGGACGGACGGACGGACGGACGGACGGACGGACGGACGGACGGACGGACGGACGGACGGACGGACGGACGGACGGACGGACGGACGGACGGACAGAAGAGACAGACAGACAGACAGACAGATAGATAGATAGATAGATAGATAGATAGATAGATAGATAGATAGATAGATAGATAGATAGATAGATAGATAGATAGATAGATAGATAGATAGATAGATAGATAGATAGATAGATAGATAGATAGATAGATAGATAGATAGATAGATAGATAGATAGATAGATAGATAGATAGATAGATAGATAGATAGATAGATAATGTCATACCTGTAAGAGTAGAGTCAATGGTTCAAATTAAGACGATGCACAGTCTACTAGTCTACCTTGCTTCTTTCCTTCCTTCTTTCCTGCTTTAGTACCTTTTTCCCTCTCTCTCTTCTTTTCCTCAGTCTTCAGTTTCTCTCCGTTTGAAATAGACCGCTGCTGCTGCTGCTGCTGCTGCTGCTGCTCAGCTTCGGCTCTTCCTCCTCTACATCAGCGGCGCCATCTACAGCAGCAGCAGCAGCAGGAGCTGAGCCCCCCTCTCCCAATCAGACCGATGATCTACTTGGAGTTGGGAGGCGGACCCAGGCACCTGCCGCCGCCGCTGCTGCTGCCGCTGCTGCTGCTGCTGCAACTGCTGCTGCCGCTGTTCGTCCGTGAGACTCCGTTGCTGGCCTCCGCCGCCACCGCCTTGGATGACGGAGGGACGAGAATAGACCATTGGTACGTTGGTAGGAGAGCAATGAGCAGGACGAGGATGAAGAGGAGATGAAGGAAAAGTAAGGGTAGGGGAGGAGGAGGAGGAGGAGGAGGAGGAGGAGGAGGAGGAGGAGGAAGAGGAGGAGGAGAGGACGGAAAAACTAAATAATACTTTGTAAATATAGAAGGAACTCGGAGTTCGGAATTCGTTGTTCCGTGGCAGAAGTTACGGAGTGGGAAGAGGATGAAGAAAAGGAGGGCAGGAGGAGAAGTTATGGAAAATGCAGAAGTGGAAAGAATGGTTGGAGATTGAGAAGAGTAGGTTACGACAGAAGAAAAACAGAAGAAAACGGGAATAGTAAGAGTGAGACAGACATTGAGAGTAGAGCGAGGATGAAGATTGTATGAATTGACGCAGATAGCCAAAGATAAAGTGCAGAAAGACAGACAGACAGACAGACAGACAGACAGACAGACAGACAGACAGACAGACAGACAGACAGACAGACAGACAGACAGACAGACTGACAGACAGAGGCAGAGAGAGGGAGAGAAAGAAAGAGAGACAGGTTGTGTGTGAGAGCGAGACAGACAGACATAGACATACAGACAGACAGATACATACATACAACGAACCGTTAAGGATGAATAGTAATGAATAGTGGCGGTCAATAGTTGTTGTACCGAATAGGAGAACCAGATTCCTGGTCTAACCACAGAGACACAGACAAGGAGACAGACAGTGAGAGAGAGAGAGACAGAGACAGAGACAGAGACAGACAGGGAAAGAGAGGGATGTTGTAAAAATGTTTTCCACCTACGTCATCCTCTTTCGTGGTGTTGCTAGAAATGACGGATGAGAAGAGTTTGGCTCTAATTAAGATCTTGCTCGTCCTCCTCCTCTTCCTCCTCTCCTTCCTCCCCTTCCCCTCCTTCTCCCGTTCCTCCCCTTCTCCTCCTTCTCCCCTTTCTCCCCTCCTTATCTTCTTCCTCCCCTTTTCCACTCTTTCTCCTCCTTCTCCCTTTCTCCCTCCTTCTCTTCCTCCTCCCCTTCCTCCCCTCCTTTTTTTATACCTCCTTTCCTCCTTCTCCTTCTCCTCATCCTCCCTCCTTCTCCTCCTCATTCTCTTACTTCTCTTTCTTCTTCTCCCCTCCTCCTCGTCCTCTATCTCTCTCTATATCTGTCCTCCTCTCTTTCTCTGTCCATCTCTCTCTCTCTCTGTCTCTGTTGCTGTCTCTGTCTCTGTCTCTATCTTCTTTTCTCCTCTCTCTGTGAAACTCCTCTATGTCTCGTTTTCAATGCGATGTCGCCTTTCCAAGCGACATCTGAAGAGCAGTTGGTTGCCATGGCAGCAAGAAAGATTTTAAGAGAAGTCAATGTTATTAGTTTCATGGAGATCAGTAAATACGAAGACATCGGACACAGTTAGATTCCATCACTCAAAGATATTGAAACAGCAAATTAAAGGACACAGAGACAGAGACACAGAGACAGAGACACAGGGACAGACGCAGAGACAGTGACTCAGAGAGACAGACACTCACAGGAACAGTTGTCGTCACTATAGCAGAGACTCAATTCAAACTCAAACTGACATTCATTCAAACGAGAACCCATTCGAAAAACAACAATTGCCAATTTGTCTGTTACGACGTTCTTGTTTATTTATTTCACAGCGCCACTTCTAGTCATTGATGTCCGGTCGTCACTTTGCATTCTTCCTGTGTGACGACTTAAAGTCATTAATTTTTGCCAATCCATGAATCAAAGAAATTGAATGCATTGCAAAAAGTTCTGTCGCATCATTGCTTTTGCAGCTTCGTTGGCCGACAACAGAAGAGACATCGGATTTCAAGAGAGAGAGGTAGAGAGAGAGAGAAAGAGAGAGAGAGACAGAGACAGACAGACAGACAGACAAAGACAGAGACAGAGACAGAGAGACTGAGAGACAGATATAAAGGCATGCAGAGAGGCAGATAGATAAATACCGAGAGAGACAAAGACACAGACAGATATAAAGGCATACAGAGAGGCAGACAGACAGACAGACAGACAGACATAGATGGAGTAGGAGATGAATGAGATATCTGATAAACAGTGGATGAACACCTGAAAGCTGAGGACTTCCATAACCCAGCAGCAGATCATCATGAGTTTGATGTTCGCAGATAAGAAACCAACAGCATCAACATCATCAGCATCATCAACATCATCGCCACCATCATCATCATCATCATCATCAACATCATCGCCAACAGCAGCTGTGGCTGTGGCTGTGGTTGGTGCAGCTGCAATTGTTTGCCGAGAGATTGGTTAAAGATGCGAAATTGCCTTCTCGGTTTATATCGACCGGTTGCTGTGAGAGATTTGTGGCCGAAACGAGGCAAAGACATTGGGAGCTAAGTGAGCGAGAGATCTATGAATAGATCATAATCACTATGACGATGACGACACGCTATAATCATCCATTCTCACTTACATGTACATACTTACTCAATGCAGGCAACAATGCAGGTATAAAGCCAAGCAGTGTAGAAGACAGGTAGGCATGCAGCTGTAGGCTAAGAAGACATCGTATGCTATCTGTGAGTTTTTATAAGTCTGAAATGGAACGTTAGATTAAAAGTGGAAAAGGAACGACCAAAGCAATTAATGTTGATTGCGTTGCTTGTTTCTTCATTCTTTTGCTCATCTTTAGAAGAAGAGAAAGCAAGAAAGATCGGTCACTCGTTTTGACGTCGTTAGCTACTCTTACAACTGAATGTACAATGAAAGCGACTATACAGTCATCGCCTCTCCATCTATCCGCATCTCTCCATCTCTCTCTCTTTTCTTTTTCCAACTTCCCTTTGATCGCGTAAACGAGACGAATAGCTGAACGCTGAAGATATCTAAGCTGCCATCAGACGGCGTCTGAGTTCTGCGAGGAAAAGAGGAACAAAAGATCGATGGAGGAGGAGGAAGAAGAGGAGGAAGAAGAGGAGGAAGAAGAGGAGGAGGAAGAGGAGGAGGAAGAAGAGGAGGAAGAGGAGGAGGAAGAAGAGGAGGAAGAAGAGGAGGAGGAAGAAGAAGAGGAAGAAGAAGAGGAGGAAGAAGAGGAGGAAGAAGAGGAGGAGGAAGAAGAAGAGGAAGAAGAAGAGGAGGAAGAAGAGGAGGAAGAAGAGGAGGACGAAGAGGAGGAGGAAGAAGAGGAGGAAGAAGAGGAGGAAGAAGAGGAGGAGGAAGAAGAAGAGGAAGAAGAAGAGGAGGAAGAAGTGGAGGAAGAGGAGGAGGAGTAGGAGGAGGAAGAGGAGGAGTAGGAGGAGGAAGTAGAGGAGGAAGAAGAGGAGGAGGAAGAAGAAGAGGAGGAAGAAGAGGAGGAAGAGGAGGAGGAGGAGGAGTAAGAAGAGGAGGAAGAAGAGGAGGAAGAAGAAGAGGAGGAAGAGGAGGAGGAGTAGGAGGATGGCGCTGAGTTGAAAGGAAATTCTTTTCAAGGACTTTGGAAACTAGCGGTTCATTTTCGGAAAGGATCGACCGGCGACAAAAGAGATTGCGTTCCATTTAGACGCTCAATGCTCGTCAAAACCAGACATAACCAGATATAGTCAGACGTAGCCAGACGTAGCCAGACGCAGCCACACGTAGCCAGACAGAACCAGTCATAGCCAGACTTAGCCTGGCGTAGCCATACATAGCCATACATAGCTAGACCTAGCCAGACGCAGCCAGACGTAGCCTGACATAGCCAGATCTAGTCAGACCTAACCAGACGTAGCCAGAACTAGACAGATGAAGCCAGACGTAGTCAGACCTAGTCAGACAGATCCAGTCATAGCCAGACCTAGCCTGGCGTAGCCATACATGGCTAGACTTAGCCAGACGCAGCCAGACGTAGCCAGACATAGCCAGCATTTAGCCAGACAGAGCCGACGCACATCTACTGAATCGGATGAGAGAAACGTAAACTACAAATGAAAAACCACTGGACGATGTCGCCTTTTAAAAAGAAATGAAACCGGATTTGAACAGAAATTATAAACAAGTAGCAGTTGTTTCCCAACGGAATTCCATCTTTCGCTAAGATGCTTC
The DNA here is from genome assembly GCA_949752735.1 of Lumbricus terrestris. Classification (NCBI taxonomy): domain Eukaryota; kingdom Metazoa; phylum Annelida; class Clitellata; order Crassiclitellata; family Lumbricidae; genus Lumbricus; species Lumbricus terrestris. The sequence continues at coordinate 253,898 of OX457041.1, read as the reverse complement.
AAAATAAGACATTGATCACAAAACCAAATCTGTTACAAGACAGTTTTGGTTTCTGTATTGGTTTGAGAATATAATTCCTCAATGACGACTCATTTAGTATTTCTTCATCATCTTTCCTCTCCTTTCCAACAATCATTAGCAAACTAGACCTTAGACTTTATTTAATTCTTCCCTTGCAGGATTGCGCATCAGCCAACGCACCTTCTCCTTTCTCCTCCGTCTATCGCCATCTCTACTGTACAGTGTCCTCCCACGTCAGCAAATTGCTCCAACCAAAAACTTGAGTCGAAAGTTTTTGCAGATCAATTTTACAGAGAGACGTGTTTCCAAAATTTGGGAAGTTCACTGTCCGTCAAACCACCCATACCCATCCAACCCCTCATCTCCCCCCACCCCAAACTCCCTGCCACCCCAGCCCCCCTACTGCGGACGCCGAATACGTTGCCGTTGTTCCAGGATCGCATTCTTTGATAGCACCATAGTCTATCAATCAATCAATCAATCGTATATTAAATATAGCCCCCTTCAAGGTAACTACTCAGACGCGCTCCCAGCCGAGATCAAGCGAAAAAAACAGCCTTCAACAGTTTGTGAACTTGAGAACAGCTTGGGAGGTGTCGCATAGTCAAGGGAAGTTCATTTCAGGTTGATGGACCAACCACAGAGGACGAACGCCTCTGCATTGTTGCAGAGCGAGGTGAGAAGAACTTAATGTCACTGCAGAGCGCAGTGCGCGGCGGCCTATGCAAGCAGAAAGGGGGGAGGCAAAGCTCACACAGATAAGCATCGCCACACCAAAGATGCAATCCTAACTGAGATGCGCTGCGGGAAAGGAAGCCAGTGCAAGACCTCGCGCGTATATTGGGATACACGGTCGTACTTGGTGAACCCTCAATAAGTCGTGCGGCAGCCCGGTGGACCCTCTCCAACCTCTCAATCCGAACCCGCGGGAGACCAGCAAAGATGGAGGCGCAGTAGTCGAGGCGGCTCAGCACAAATTCATGGACAAGAGAAGCTGCAGCTTTAGAAGGCAGAGAGAGAGAGCGAGCAATGACCCTGAGCTGCCGCAGTTGGTTGTAGCAGCTGCGGCATACCTGATCTATATGAGATTCAAGGGTGAGTTCAGAGTCCAGGAGCACTCCAAGGTCACGCACCACCAAAGAAAAAGTCATAGATGGGAATTGAGAAGAGAGAACGCTCAGGTCGAGCTTAGCCAGCTGTTGCCTAATACCCAACCAAATGAATTGGGTTTTTTGGGCGTTAAGGCGGAGTCGGTTTGAGGACATCCAATCTGTGCGGGCCCCATTGCTTGTTGCATGGTGCGGGAGGCCTCAATGGCTGCGAGTGGAGGGCAGTGCAAAATATGATGTCTGTGTGTCATCTGCATACAGCTGGTATAGCACGCCGTAAGATGCTAAGAGCGTGGCAATGTCAGAAGTGTAGAGCAAATAAAGTAAGGGAGACATGACAGAGCCTTGTGGGGGACCAAATGGCGTCGGGGCCCAGGGTGACCTATTTTCTCCCAGAATCACACAACTGGACCGCCCTGCTAGAAAAGATGTGATCCACTCAAGTGGACGGCCAGAGAGTCCAAAAGAGATAGAGAGGCGTTTAATTAATCATGATCGACCGTGTCAAATGCTGCACTAGCGTCAAAAAGGGCTAGTAGGGTCATCCACCCCCATCCATGGCCCCGTAGCAGTCAGCTAGCAAGTGGAGCAACAGCGTCTCGGTGGAATGGCTTCTGCGAAAGCCCGACTGATATTTCGGAAGCAAGTTGTTAGTGCTTATGTAAGTGGTAATTTGTTCTGACACAATCTTTTCAATTGTTTTTGAGAGGAAGGAGACATTGGAGATCGGGCAAAAGTTAGACGGGTCCTTGAGGTCAGGTCTGTCACGTTTCAGAGCAGGGAAGACGATGGATCTCTTCTGTGAGTCACGTCTTCTTGGAGAGACCGGTTGCAGAGGAGAGTGGGAAAGTGGAGTAGATCGTCTACGTAATCCTGGATTAGGTTGGCCGGCAGAGTCCAGCTCACACGACTTCGGAGCAGATGACATGATGATGGAACGTAGCTCGACAGATGAGATCTCCCTCAATGTGGATAGGCAATGGTTTGTGAGCGGGAACTCTGGAGGGGGGAAACCGACGGCGTCCGCACGTACGGAGCTGAGCTTTCTTTCACAGTGTGCTGCGAAGTCTAAGGCAGAGAATGCTGGAGTGCTCGAGCGTGAGCCAGATCCATGACAGCCCAAGAGGTCGTTAAAGGTGGACCAGAGACGCTTCGGATCTTCCGCATTACGGGCGATCTTTACCTCCCAACACTCACGCTCTCTTTCCTTGTAGTGCACTTGTATCCGATGAACAAACCGGATCCAGTTCTCTCGATCAAGTGCCAATTCGCGTCAAACCAGGGGGACAGCGTTCTGCGACGTCTCAGTAACCGTCATTGCGGTCGTCGCCTCATCCGGTTCAAGTGCAGTCCGCAGGGCAACGCCAAAGGCGTTCCTGTCCAGTTCGCGCCACGCCCTAGCATGACGAATCACTCTTACTGGTTTCGCCCAGAGAAGCGGAATTGTCACCACGATGAGTCTGTGGTCTGAGATGGTTGGTGGACAGACCTCTAGGTTGATCGGAGAAGTGTTCACGGGTCACGATGACATCAAGCCAGCCTCCGTGCTGTTGGGTCGGTTCTGCCACGTGCTGGACCAGACCGAATTGCTGCAGCGCCGCTTCGAGGTCACGTGTTTCCGGGCGAGTCAGGTCTTCAAGATGGAGGTTGAGATCTCCGACGAGCACAACTTGCGTGTTGTACAAAGCAAACTGCTCCAGCATCGTCGTGAGTTCGGTGAAGAAAGCCTGTGATGGCGGCGTTGAACCTTGGCGGTAGACCGTCAGCAGTGTCACAGGACCAGACGGGAACGGTACCGAGACAGCCAGCGCTTCGAATGTCTCCGGGTCTGAGTGTAGCAGTGTAATTTAAGTTTCAATTTACTTTTCAGTTTCAGTTTTAGTTTTAGTTTTGTTTTAACTTTTCAGTTCAGTTTTAGTTTAAGTTTTCAGAACTTTTCAGTTTTAGTTTTAGTTTCAGTTTTCAGAACTTTTCAGTTTTAATTAAGTTTTTGCAAACCTTCAACAGAAGGAATTGAATTTTTTTATTAATGATATTCATTTTTATTAGCAAGAGCAATAGATTTAGCTAAATCATGTTTTCATGTAATTGAACTGCAGTTTAAAGCACTCCACTACATGTTTAGTTTAAAAAATACTCATCGCTCTAAAGTAACACTAGTCCGATCTAATTTCAGAGCAATGAAACCTCACAAACTGAAAACGTTTTTCAACATTTGCTTGCAATGCTGGCGCAGATACTTAAATCAAACGAGTCTGCCTGTAGGTATAGATGCTGTAATCCGCCAAGTGTGTGATCTCGGATCCATCAACCATTAATGGAGATATAATAAAATGCTGCGCCCTGTTCGGAGGCTGTTCCAGGATCAGCGAATTTCCAATTGCCACCATCAACAAATAACCAGCAGACACGTCGTCTATTTCCATCTTCATTTGTCCTATCTATGAACATCTTGATCGATAACATGTTTGATGTAACTAGCCTGTGTCCTAAACCATGGACAAGTCCATTGAGGTGTCAAAGATCAAACTGATTTCAAACTTAATTATATGCTGGTCATTGATTCCTCATAGATAGGCTATGTAAAGTATGTATACAAGTATATCAAGATCGTGTAATGAAAGAACCTTGCATGTATATAGACATGTGCATGTGATCCATAGGCCTGTGTATGATGTATCTATACAGGCTGAAGTTCAAATAGATCCATTCATACTCTTCCTCTACAAGGACCATGCTTCAAATACACCTGTAACTAACTTCGGTCGCCCCGTGGTCAGTGGTGCCCAGCCATCCGTAACAATAACTAATCAATGTCAGACTGTTTAACTGACGCATTGTTATCAATACATAGACTGACCGCTATAGAGAAAGCTGATAGAGAAAGGGTTAGACCTGATGTTTGCTTGACACATATTGCAGCTGTTGCTCAGTCAGACATCTGCGCCATTCAGATCGTGCGCTGCTAACAGTTGCAAACATTTCTGCCATTTCGTTTGTTCGCCACACAGACAAATTAATTAAGTTTTCAACTTTCAAGTTTAGTTTTAGTTTAAGTTTTAAACTTTTCAGTTTAGTTTTAGTTTCAGTTTTCAGAACTTTTCAGTTTTAGTTTTAGTCTCAGTTAACTCAAATAGAACTTTTCAGTTAACTTAGATCCAGTTTTAGTTTTAGTTAACTTGAATAACATTGGAGTGTAGTTCGATTTTTCCGACCCGTAGAGATGCTCGGTGGTAGACAACGATGCCGCCTCCCCGACGCTTCGGTCTCTGGGAGTCCGCTCCAGGTCGATGTAGGAAAGAGTATCCCTGCGGGGCTGAGCGACGAACCGCGACATCCGACGAGGAGGAGTGCCAAGTTTCAGTTAATGCAATTCGATCCAGGTTATAAGCAGTGATGACATCGGAAACTGCAACATGCTTGGACATTAAGGATCGGATGTTCCAAGACGCAATCCGGGCGCCCACCGGGTGCGGCTGAGTACTAACCGAGGACTTCGGTTGTCCGTAGCGAACTGCACAGACAACACGAAAAGTAAACAAACTGAACACTAAATTCCAGAGGCAGTTATAGAAATATTCGACGAAACACCAAGAAGAAAATCTCGAACAAATCGCAGCAAACGACGACTTAGAGAGAAAGCTTTATTGACTCGCCGGAGTTAGGACGACGTGGGAGGTGCCATCCAAAACCTCACTCACCTCCATCGTTCGGTATTATGACTTTTCATCACAGTTGCATCACGGTATAAATATTATTAAATGTTATTTATAATGTGGTTGTATGCTATTAGAACTATAGTTAATCGCAGTTAGTGTTCGAGATTAACGCGTTAAAATCAATAAAAAAAATTGATTAGCCTAGTTTGAATTTAACACTATAATAATTATAAATCAATGTCTGCATCCAGTTTTTACTGATTTCTTTAATAATTGAGTTTTCGTCAATTTAAGTCGATACGTTCGCGTCTTTATAAAACGTCCTTACATTAACAGAAGTTTGATGACATAGTCTGGAGGAGGAGGAGGAGGAGCAGGAGGAGGAGCAGGAGGAGCAGGAGGAGCAAGTAGAGCAGGAGGTGCAGGAGGAGGAGGAGGAGGAGCAGGAGCAGGAGGAGGAGGAGCAGGAGAAGGAGGATCAGGGAGGAGCAAGAGGAGCAGGAGCAGGAACGGGAGCAGGAGGAAGAGGAGCAGGAGGAGCAGGAGAAGGAGGATGAGGTGGGCAGCCCCGATAGTTGCCATGTCTCCGACCCCGAAAGAGAGCAAATTGTTTCTCCTATGAATTATTTCGAATGTAATAAAGAATTATTATTTTAATCAAGCTCCGCAGCAAACGGGTAACTGTGTAAACTCAGTTTTATAATAGAGTCTGATTTGTGTCAAAGTTCGAATCGTGTTAGAGATGATTAAATGCAAATAAAGTCGATTGTTGACCTCAAACATAAACCATTCATCTGTGATTTTGTTGTTGACTGATCACCGCAGCAGTCAACCTCTCGCCTCCCTCTTCATCACGTAAATGAATCTATAAGATGATGATTTGCTCATCCATACTCAGATGTAAATTAATCTAAGATGATGATTTGCTCATCCCTGCTCAGATGTAAATTAATCTAAGATGATGATTTGCTCATCCATACTCAGATGTAAATTAATCTAAGATGATGATTTGCTCATCCCTGCTCAGATGTAAATTAATCTAAGATGATGATTTGCTCATCCCTGCTCAGATGTAAATTAATCTAAGATGATGATTTGCTCATCCATACTCAGATGTAAATGAATCTAAGATGATGATTTGCTCATCCCTGCTCAGATGTAAATTAATCTAAGATGATGATTTGCTCATCCATACTCAGATGTAAATTAATCTAAGATGATGATTTGCTCATCCCTGCTCAGATGTAAATTAATCTAAGATGATGATTTGCTCATCCATACTCAGATGTAAATTAATCTAAGATGATGATTTGCTCATCCCTGCTCAGATGTAAATTAATCTAAGATGATGATTTGCTCATCCATACTCAGATGTAAATTAATCTAAGATGATGATTTGCTCATCCATACTCAGATGTAAATTAATCTAAGATGATGATTTGCTCATCCATACTCAGATGAAAATTAATCTAAGATGATGATTTGCTCATCCATACTCAGATGTAAATTAATCTAAGATGATGATTTGCTCATCCATACTCAGATGTAAATTAATCTAAGATGATGATTTGCTCATCCCTGCTCAGATGTAGAGATGGAGGAGAAAGTAAAGGAAATTAATTAAGCAATTGATAAAAAGATTATGATGATTAAACTTCATTGCAACGCATGCTTCATCTTTCTCTTCTCCTCCCTGTTTCTTTGTCCTTTCATCTTTCTGTCTCTGTCTCTGTCTCTGTCTCTCCGTCTTGAACCGTGGCTTCCATCTGATCTCTTCCGTTCCTTCATCCGTTCATCTTGACCTCTGACCCCTTACTTCTCCTCTAACTTCTCCATCCCTGCGTACCTCGATCCCTCCTCCGTCCCTCATTCCGCCTCTTCTTCTTTTCCAGTCTCATTACACTCCTCCTTGTCCGTCGTTGTCCCCTCGTTGACCTTGGCTCCGTTCATCTGCCTTCTCCCTCTCCTCGCTTCGACCTGAATACGTAATGTCATTAGATGCAACGACGGATTGTATCATGGACATCTAGCGACTGAAGAAGAAGAAACAATCATCGACATCAACCAACTCTTCCTCCTCCCCTCCACTTCCTCCTCTCCACTTCCTCCTCTCCACTTCCTCCTCCATTTCCATCCCCTCCTCCTTCTCCCTCTCCTCTTCATTCTGTTCCTCTCCTTCCTTGTTTCCTGCTCTGTTTTAGCCCACCCCTTCCCACAGCTCTCTCTCTCTCTCTCTCTCTCTCTCTCTCTCGCTCTCTCTCTGTCTCTCTGTCTGTCTCTCTGTCTGTCTGTCTCTCTGATGCTGACCCATGAGTTAAGAATGTTTATTATGCACACACATAAATGGTCGCTTATTATGATTATTTGTCGCCGATAAAAGACAAAGCTGACGAATGCGTTGTTAAGCATCGTCAGAGTTAGCATCGTCATCCTCATCTTCTCCTTCTCCCTCTCCTTCCTCTTCCTCCTCTTCTTTTTAACCTCGTACCGTGCCAGTCCAAAGCCGTGTAAACAGAAGGAGGGCAACGCAGTGTCATTACACAGAAAGATCGAGGAGTGGACCATGAAACGCTCAGAACATCCGAGAGATGTCAAGAAATCAAATCAAATCAATAATTTGGTGACAATTCAAGAACAATACATGTAGTAATAATAATATTCCTTTAACGAACAATCTGTTTGACAGAACGCAACCGAAGAAAATAGTAACAAACTCAGATTATATATATTGTAGCCATTAGGTGTCTACGGCCCTTCTACTCTTCCGTACTCTTTCTGTCTTGGGATGCGTGGGTGTATTGAGGGTTGGGCATTGCCTATATAAGCCTTGGCTTTCGTGGCTAACGTCCCTGTTCTGCGGTTGTGGTGATGTGTGAGGCGTGTGGGTTTGATGTCTCTCGTTGAGTGTGTTCCGTCTTCTACGTCGCCGTCTCGCCCTGTTGGTGTTCTGGCAGTTCATCTGTCTTCCTGGGCTTCGTTAGCCGTGGTCTGCTGTGCTGTCAACCGTACTGCTTCGTCTGGTTTGTCAACTTTGGTTCTACTAGACGGTAACCTTTGTTAGTTGCTGTAAATATTGCTTGTATGAAAAAATCGATCTTATTTTACAACATTTGGGACCTTATCTTTTTGATAGTCATCCTCGTAGACGGCCGTGAACCTTACAAATGGGGGCCCTCCGTGCTTTTGCTCGTTTTGGGTGTTTTTGGTGAATGTTGTGGGTGAAATTCCGTTGGGAAATTTCGGATATTTTTGGTCCGTGTAGTTCGCCGGAATTTTGAGAAATTTGCCGTATTTGTCGGAAATTTTGCGGTGTCGCATTTCGTTTTGGGGGCCTGGGCTATTTGAATTTCGTGCGTTGGCAGAAATTTTGTGCGTTGTTCGCATTTGTGACAGTTTTGAAGTGGACTGTCGTGAGAATTGGGAATTTTGGGGAGAATTTTTGGTCTCCGTGGTCTGCGCAGGTAGACTAGTATGGCGTCCTCAGAGGAAGTTACTCTTCTGGAATGGGATGAGTTAGTGAGTTGCCGGTGGACGAATTGAGAAAATATTGTGCGACGTTGGGTGAGGACGTTAAAGGGTTAACGAAACCTCAATTAATGAAGTTGGCTAGAAAAGCGTTGTCGCCTAAACAAGGAAGTGAGGAATGGAAACTTCGGGCACAAGCGAAGAGAGAGGCCGTTGAAATGGAGCGTATGAAATTTAAGGAGGACAGAGAATTTGAATGGGAGGTAGAGAAAGAGAAATTGAGAATGGCAGCTGAGGCAGAGGAGAAGAAAATGAGAATGGCAGCGGAGGTGGAGGAGAGAAAAATGAGAATGGCAGCTGAGGCAGAGACAGAGAAAATGAGAATGGCAGCTGAGGCAGAGACAGAGAGAATGAGAATGGCAGCTGAGGCTGAGGAGAGGAAAATGAAAAAGGAAGCTGAGGCTGAGGAGACGAAAAGGAGATTTGACATAGAGGAGAAACGGATGTCTTTGGAGGTAGACAAACAGAAGTGCGATATTGACTTGCGGACGTTAGAATTAGGAGGTGTGCCAGACCGTCCTGTGCAGCACAAGGAGGATTTTCGTTTTGGGGCGGCAATGAAATTTGTTCCTAAATTTGACCCCTCGGATATTGAACACTATTTTGCGGCGTTCGAACAGGCAATGGCTTTGCATAAAATTCCGATGGAAAAATGGTCGTCCCTTTTGCAGCCACAACTATCGGGAAAGGCGGCAAATGTATTTGCGTCTTTGTCTTTGGAGGATTGTGTGAAATATGATGTTGTTAAATCCACATTACTCACAGCTTATGAATGGATACCGGAGTTCTATCGGAAGAAATTTCGGGGGTTGAAAAAAGAACCACGGGAGACTTTCGCAAATTACGCGTATAGATTGCAGATACCTTTCCAACGTTGGGTAGAGGGTACGAATTCGTGGGATGATTTGGCTAAATTTAAAGAGGTCATACAGATGGAGCAATTTGTACAAGCGTTGCCGTTAGAAGTACACAAGTGGCTTTTGGACAAAAGTCCTGAGACTGTAGCGAGTGCTGCACGAATGGCAGATGAATACGCTGTTTTGTATAAACAGGGGCCGAGTAATTATGCTGGGGGATTCCAAAGGAATTTTTCTGAGCGTACAAACCGCTTCTCATGTGACGATAGTGAGAAGAAAGACGTGTGGGAGCGTCAGGGTTCAGGGTACAAGGAAGGTGTACGCCATGAGTCAAAATGGAGTAAGCGTTCGCCTCAAAGAGGGACGTATGGCTTTAAGCAGCAAAATCGAAAAAATGATGACGTTGAGGGGTTTGGAGAGCAGGTCACGTGCTCGTTCTGCAGAATTCCTGGGCATTTAAGGTCCCAATGTCGGAAATTACAACGAAAGGAGGGGCCTGAAATTGAAAACTGGAGGGGTCCGAAACCCGTGGGTTTAGTACAAACTTTGTCGGCGCCTGTTAAGGAACAGAGTTTTCAGAAGCCTATTGAAACTGTTGATAAAATGTATGCTCCTTTCTGTGTGAATGGGTGTGTCATTAATGATTTGAATGAACGCAAGGATGGTGTTTTTCTGAGAGACTCAGGTTGTCTTCAATCTTTAGTATCGGCTGAATGGTTGGATGAACATGATTTTGTGCAGTTGAATGAGACACGCCTTCTGAGAGGTATTTCTGGTCAAATTATGGAGCGCCCTCTTGTGAAAGTGAACGTGGAATGTGCATTTGTGAAAGGCGAAATTCTCTGTTGTACGCTGAGTTCTTTTCCTATGAATGGTGTGCACGTGGTGATTGGTAATGACGTAGCGCTTTCGGGTGATATTGTGGATGTGGCTATTACGACCCGATCTCAAGCTAAACAATATGCAGAGGAACGCAAGGCGACAGCGAGCGTTGTGTGCAGTGAACCGACGCGGTTAGAGCCGACGATTCTGGGTCAGAGTGCAGAGTCGGTCGATCGGGATTTATTGACAAATGATTTAATGTGTACGTCTGATGATCAAGCGCATTTAGACGAAGGTGACTTGGAAGCTTTATTCGAGTCGAATGGAATTGTTGACACTGACTGGCAGGATGTCTGTATTCCGAGATCAGAATTAATTAAGAGGCAAAGAAGTTGTCCTGATTTGATTCCAATGTTTGAGCTGGCGGAGAATAAATCGAAGGGCGATGACCGTGTACAACCGTATGAGTTAGTGGAAGGTGTGTTGATACGTCGGTGGGACGACAAGTTAACACCATTTAAGATGGGTGTGTCACAGATTGTGGTTCCACGTCAGTTGAGAATGCAATTGTTGCATGTGGCCCATGATATACCAGCATCGGGTCATCTGGGAACACAAAAGACTTTAGACAGACTGTTGAAGCATTTCTGGTGGCCACTGGTGAATAAGGATGTACGTGAGTACTGTCGTTCATGTGATGTTTGTCAACGGTTAGGTAAAGGTAACAGCAATTATAGAGCGCCTATGGTTAGTGTGCCTGTTATGCAAGAAGTGTTTGAACGTCTCGCGATGGACATCGTTGGTCCGTTAAGTGTTTGTGCCTTAACGGGTAACAGATTTATCTTGACTGTGATTGATTTAGCATCGCATTTCCCATTTGCATTTCCGTTAAAGACGCATACGGCCCAGGATGTTGCGAGATGTTTGTGTGAGGTGTTTACGATGTTCGGTTTTCCGAAAGAACTACTTTCTGATTGTGGGACTGAGTTCATGTCTGATTTGATGCAGGTGTTTGTGCATGAATGTGGCATTGTACAATTGAAGACTAGTCCTTATAGACCACAAACGAATGGTTCGTGTGAAAGGTTCCATCGTACCATGAAAGATATGTTGAAAGCGGTGGCTGAAACGTATCCGGGTTCGTGGGATACCATGCTCCCTTGGATTTTGTTTGCGTATAGGGAAGTTCCTGTACAGGGTACTGGCTTTTCGGCCTTTGACTTAATGTATGGTCGCGATGTGCGTGGAATGCTTCAGTTAATGAAAGAGGCATGGTTGTCAAAAGATGTTGCAAATGAGGTATCTGGAAAGAATGTGATGGAATATGTCTTGCAGTTGCGTGAGCGTATGCGTGTTGGGTTGCACATGGCAAGTGAAAATGTTGTTGTTGCTAAGACTAAGTCGAAGCAAATTTATGATAAACATTCGAAGGCTGTGACTTTTGAGGAAGGTGAAAAGGTGCTACTTTTGATTCCATTGGTGGGTAAACCCTTACAGGCCAAGTATTGTGGACCTTATGTGGTATTACGTCGTCTGGGTCCGGTTGATTATTTGGTATGTACGCCGGATAGACGAAAAACGGAACGAGTGGTACATGTGAATTTGATGAAGCGATATGTGGATCGTTTGGATGTGATGCATGATGTATCGAAAGATGATGTGATTGCTTCTGTGTTGTTGGTTGATACGGAGGTGAAGGTGACTGAGTTGACTTTAGAGGATAAAGTCTTACAATGTAATGTGTCTGCTGAATGTCGTGATGAATTACGTGATGTTTTGCATGACTTTGCACATGTCTTTAGTAAGTCACCGGGTAAAACCAACATGGTGTCACATAGGATTGAGTTGGTCGAAGGTGCTCGTCCTGTTCGACAATCACCTTATAGGTTAAATCCTGAGAGGATGGCTAAGGTGGAGAAAGAGGTGGAACAGTTGTTGAAGGCTGGGATTATTGAGGAATCCGAGAGTCCTTGGGCGGCTCCGATCGTCATGGTTCCTAAGCCAGACGGTACGGATCGCTTATGTTCAGATTTCAGAAAACTGAATGGGTTATCCGTAGCGGATCCATTTCCGATGCCCCGGGTGGAGGTCTTAATTGATCGACTGGGAAAATCCCGTTATTTGACAAAATTGGATATGACCAAAGGGTATTGGCAGATTCCAATGCATCCTGATTCAGTCCCGTTGACTGCTTTTGTAACCCCGAAGGGTCATTATCAGTGGAAATATATGAGTTTTGGCTTGAAGAACGCTCCTGCCTCATTTTCCAGATTAATTACGAAAGTTCTGAATGGATTGAATGATTTTTGTGATGCATATCTGGATGACATAATCATTTTCAGTTTGGGATGGTCGGATCATTTGATGCACTTGAGGAAGGTGTTGAGTAGGATTGCGGATGCATGTTTGACTTTGAATCTAGCTAAATGTGTATTTGCAAATGCTGAAGTAGATTTTTTGGGTCACCACATTGGAGTGGATGGTGTCCAGCCACGGGTAATGAAGGTGGAAGCGGTGTTGCGGTTTCCCAGGCCATGCAATAAGAAGCAGGTGCAATCGTTTCTCGGGCTTGCAGGGTATTATAAGCGTTATTTACCTCATTATTCTGACATTGCTTTGCCGCTGACGGCGTTAACGAAGAAAGGGATTCCTTTTCGATGGAATGAGGAAGCAGAGAGTGCCTTTGTGGATTTGAAATCTCGTCTTGCTTCTCGACCTATTCTTATACCTCCTGACTTTTCTAAACAGTTTTGTGTTGGTGTTGACGCATCTCAATTCTGTGTGGGAGCCTGCTTGTTTCAGATACACGAAGAACTGGAGCATCCGATTTGCTACATCAGCAGGAAGCTGCTCGCGCATGAGGTTCGATACTCAACCATTGAGAAGGAGGCGTTGGCACTGATGGTCGCGTTACGAGCCTTCAGTGTGTACTTCGGGTCCGCACTGGTCCTTGTGTACACGGATCACAAGCCTCTGCAGTTCATCCGGCAGATGGCTAATAAAAACATGAAGCTCTTGCGTTGGAGTTTGGAACTGGAGCAGTTCAATCTGGACATTCGGCATCGTCCGGGCAGGTTAAATGTCCTCCCGGATATTCTCAGCCGTCCGTCTCAGTTGTCAGAGGAAAGCAACAGTTCAGTCACTGCCAAAGTAAAAAATAAAGTCTTCACAGTTGTCAAATAAGGACGTCCGTCAATTGAAAGTTTCGAACAGAACACTTCAGTGAGTGTCTTGTCTGCGTGTAGCAGCCACTTTCCAGAAAAAGTGGTGGAAGCTGCATCGCCTTTTTCAAGAATGACTCAAGAGTTGGGGGTTCTTGTTGGGGGTTCTTGTTGGGGAAATTAGGTTCTCTGTTAGCTTGCAGTGGTTGACACTGTTCTCGTTCGTCTCGTTTGGCTTTGGCCAATGACATGTTAAAAAATGTTTGGCTCATTTTTGTATACACGTTGAGTGTCCAAAAATTTTTCGTGTGTTATAGTTTATATGATTCGAACTTTTGAATGACTTTGAATTATATGAACTCTCAGTTACGTATGATGATGCTTTAGTTAGTAGTTTGTGCTGCGTTAGTTGTTGCAATGAATTGCTTAGTACGCTAACTTGTAACGATATAGTGCTTTGCGATTCTTGTTGCTTTGAACTTGTAGGCGTAGCGTGTGTTGCTATATTTCGTCGTCCCCTCAGGACTCCTCATGCTTTTGGGAGGGGGATATGTAGCCATTAGGTGTCTACGGCCCTTCTACTCTTCCGTACTCTTTCTGTCTTGGGATGCGTGGGTGTATTGAGGGTTGGGCATTGCCTATATAAGCCTTGGCTTTCGTGGCTAACGTCCCTGTTCTGCGGTTGTGGTGATGTGTGAGGCGTGTGGGTTTGATGCTCTCGTTGAGTGTGTTCCGTCTTCTACGTCGCCGTCTCGCCCTGTTGGTGTTCTGGCAGTTCATCTGTCTTCCTGGGCTTCGTTAGCCGTGGTCTGCTGTGCTGTCAACCGTACTGCTTCGTCTGGTTTGTCAACTTTGGTTCTACTAGACGGTAACCTTTGTTAGTTGCTGTAAATATTGCTTGTATGAAAAAATCGATCTTATTTTACAACATTTGGGACCTTATCTTTTTGATAGTCATCCTCGTAGACGGCCGTGAACCTTACAATATATATATATTAGGGTGCCAATGAAAAACAAAGTTTGAGTTTTTTTAGGTCTCACCCCTTAGTTTTGTTCATTTAGCCATAAAACTGAAACATATAAAGTTTTGTACCAATCAGATAACATTTACTGGCTGCACCGACCTGTGAAGTTTTGAAAGTCTGCAATATGGAATCTCGTAAGCCGCTATGTATAGCAGAATGCTCTGCATTGTGCAGAATACAAATGCAGTGTTCCACGTTGCTTCAGTGTTTAATAAATGTTATTGGCTGTCCAGTCTTTGACTGAGCAAACGTTTTTGGGTGCTTGAAAGTGCTAGTGATGGCTTTCAACCACCTAAAGCAGATATTGCTTTTGCTCCTCCTGGTTTGTGATGGCAGACTTGAACATCTGTTTCAATGCGACGCCCCATTCAGTTGTGTCGTTTTGTACCATGCACCTTAAGCTCTTATGCCCTGCACTCTGCTGTGATTATATGTTTTAATGGGGTTCCAAAAGCTTGGATCTTGCAAAAAGAAATCTTGTGGGATATCCATGGAAGTAAAAAATTGCTTTGTGTTTCGTGACACAAAACGAGACAGCTGTTTTTCAGAGATGTTGTCACTCGAACTGGAGAATCTTCTTCGCCAAACTTACTCATGGCTGCAACCATATAGGCCTAAACTATTTCCATAACAGAAAGTTCAGAATTAAAAAAGACAAGACCAAGAAATGACTCACGCAAGTGCCGCACATGTCACATGAAAGTCTTTATGGATACACCTGCAACGGGTTTGCTTGCACTCCGGTAGACTACAAGATCTTACAATATGCGTAAGACGTATCGTGGAGCAGAAGTTGCTGATGTGCATGTGTGCCATGCTTTGAGATAATTGTAGTCTAGCCACAAAATAATATGTTAAACTGTTAAGCCCAGGAATTAAGAAGCTGTCAAACGAAACTGTGGGTGAAACAAGTAAATTTTTAGACTGTTTAAAAAATTTCCCGTGCATTGTGCCCTGTGGTAGGCTTCAGATGGATGATAAGGATGTCTGAATTGCTGGCAAAAGGTTAATTTCCTACAAACATCAGCGACAACCGCATCAACTCCTTGTACCGTAGTCATCTCTTGGATGATACTGTTGCAGCTACTCACGAAGAAATAACATGAAGTTGTCTTTCAGCGGTTTGAGTTCATAGGATGAAAGTAATATCAATGTGAATCCATGCAGCAGAAAACCTTACAAAGAGACCGTCATTTGGGCCACTAGAACATCCCATAAGCGTGTCAAATACTTTTGCGACAATTGGTTCGTGTAAATGATCCCTGCCTGCATGCCACGTTAACGAGCTGCTTGTGAAGTTTTTGCTACAGTATGTGACACATGCTCCCGCTTTGTTGTCTTGGATACTAGTACTTGTGTCAAAACACATCAGCTGGACACATTCACTGAGTTTCCATTTGTCAATCATTTAAAAGAGTGTGCCTCACCAGAACCACTGCATAACTTTGGGACCATGAGAAGCTTCATCTCACCATCTACATGGTAGCACCTTGATTGACTAGCAGATCAATGCTGTCTCTACCTGTTAAAGCAGTCATTCTCTTACCATCCCAGTGTATCATCAGAGGACCAGGAATACCATCAGAGTAAAATGCATCCTTTTTAAAGGCAGTAGATGCACGATGCTGCCTGCATGCCAATCGTACGGATTCCTTGTTAAGAATTTATTCGAATGGACTAGAGATGAGGCCGTAGCTGCCAAGAAAGATGCTGCATTAAATTTTCTCTCCCATGCCTATGTTCTATCCTGCAGTGGTGATACTGCATCATGATTAATTATATGTACTTTTGGGTTTGCTGTCTTCCTTTCCTTTACCGCAGGAATTTTCACATCACTGCCTTCATCTCCAGCTGTATTGCTTCCATCACAATCTGTATTGTTATCTGGATTTTCAATAAAACTGTCATCTACATGTAGCTATAGGCCTACCTTACTCTCTTGTTATCTTTTCCTCCTGTTTATGGTAACCTGTTTTCTCTTACAATGACGGTCTTCAACCCGCGCAAATTTCAAGTCGATGGGTCCCGGATTTTCACGTTTTCCTTTCCCCCTATGTGCTAGTGATGTTATGGAATAGAGATTTAATATAAAGCATACATGTAGATATGGTATAGAACTGATATAAAGCACAGATATAACCAGAACTGTTAGTAATTCACAGAGTTAACAACTTTTCAATATTGAGACATACCAATATGTCAGAATTAACTAGCAGTGTACCGCACATATAACTATATGCAACTTCAGGAGCCTGGTGCATCCTCTAAATGTTCATATATTTTATTCATTTTTTCCTTGAATAACTTCCATACATAAAGGAACATTCTCAGGGGGTGAGACCACAGAAATTCAAAACTTTATTTTTTCCTGTACATTTCATTGGCACCCTAATATATATATATATATATATATATATATATATATATATATATATATATATAGTATACAATGTCATGCTAAATAGTTTTTTTACGCTGACGTCGCGTGGACCAAATAAATCGCAATTCATCGAATAATTGAGAATAAATGTAGAAGATTAATCTATGAAATTTATTTAAATTACAACAAGATAATATTACATAGAATGAAACAAGATGAGATGAGATGACGTGAGATGAAATAAGATGAAAATTATAGGATGAAACCAGATGAGATGAGATGAGATGAAATAGGATGAAAATTATAGTATGAAACAAGATGAGATGAAACAAGATGAGATGAAATAGGATGAAAATTATAAGATGAAACAAGATGAGATGAGATGAGATGAGGTTAAATGAAAATTAGATGAAAATTATAGGATGAAACAAGATGAGATGAAATAGGATGAAAATAATAGTATGAAACAAGATGAGGTGAGATGACGTGAGATGAAATAAGATGAAAATTATAGGATGAAACAAGATGAGATGAGGAGAAAATAAGATGAAAATTATAGGATGAAACAAGATAAGATGAAATAAGATGAAAACTATAGGATGAAACAAGATGAGGTGAGATGACGTGAGATGAAATAAGATGAAAAATTATAGGATGAAATAAGATGAGATGAGATGAGGTTAAATGAAAATTAGATGAAAATTATAGTATGAAACAAGATGAGATGAAACAAGATGAGATGAAATAAGATGAAAATAATAGCATGAAACAAGATGTGATGAGATGACGTGATATGAAATAAGATGAAAATTATAGGATGAAACAAGATGAGATGAGGAGAAAATAAGATGAAAATTATAGGATGAAACAAGATAAGATGAAATAAGATGAAAATTATAGGATGAAACAAGATGAGATGAGATGAGATGAGGTGAAATGAAAATTAGATGAAAATTATAGGATGAATCAAGATGAGATGAAACAAGATGAGATGAAATAAGATGAAAATTATAGGATGAAACAAGATGAGATGAGATGACGTGAGATGAAATAAGATGAAAATTATAGTATGAAACAAGATGAGATGAAACAAGATGACATGAAATAAGATGAAAATTATAGGATGAGATGAGATGAGGTTAAATGAAAATTAGATGAAAATTATAGCATGAATCAAGATGAGATGAGATGAGGTTAAATGAAAATTAGATGAAAATTACAAGATGAGATGAAATTGAGATCAGATGAAAATTATATGATGAAACAAGATGAGATGAGACGAGGTTAAATGAAAAATAAGATGAGATGAGATGAGATGAGATGAGATGAGATGCATCCATTCAGTTTTATCGTTCGATGAGATTCCGATGGAATTGCAAAGATTGTGGGAAGTGGATGAGTGACCTCAGTCACGCATCATTGACAGACAGACAGACGGACGGACGGACGGACGGACGGAAGGAGAGAGGGAGGAGTAGAGGGATGGAGAGACGGAGAGAGGGATGGAGAGACGGAGAGAGATGGTGTTCTGTGGATGGCGCCGCTGCTGCCGCCGTCTGCTCAATCAGACCAATCAAAGAACAGATCGATTGATTGACTTCGATCTCAATCTGTAGCGGAGACATGAATCAGACAACAACTCCTCTGTCCTCCTCCTCTCCCTTTCAGTCAAGCTCTTCCTCCTTCTCTTCTTCCTCCTTCTCTTGCTCTTCTCTTATCTCACATCCTCTTCCTCTTAATCCTCTCTGCTTCTCCTTCCTCTTCATCTTCTCTTTTCTTACCTGTCCTCCATCTCTTCTCCTTCATTATATTCCTTTTCCACTCCTCCTCCTCCTCCTCCTGCTACTCCTACTCCTCCTACTCCTCTTCTTCGTCTTCTCCCGCTGCCGTCGTACCATCCTTCTCCTTGTCCTCTATTCTCCATTCCTCAACCTCAGATCAAACTCCATCTCCCAACCGTCGCATCCTTGACTCTCATCTCTCCTTCACTCGCCTCATCAACCGTGCTCTTCTTTCTTCTATCCATCCATCCGTTTATCCACCAGAACTCTTCCAGTGAATCTATCCATCCATCCGTTCTTCCATCCGTTCTTCCTTCCGTCTTTCTGTCATTGCCTCTTTTTCCCGGTCGAGCGCAGATTGTCCGACTGAGTCGATCTTTCGATTCATCCATCGACCGATCACACAGCAGAAGAGATTCACCCGAAGCCAATTAGGCAGAAAATTAATAAAGACGACGACGACGACGACGACGACGACGATGACGATGACGACAACGATGACGACGATGATGACGACGACGACGACGATGATGACGACGACGACGACGACGACGATGACGACGACGATGATGATGACCACGACGACGACGACGACGACGATGACGACGATTATAACGACGACGATGACAACGACGACAATGACGACGACGATGACGACGATGATGACGACGACGATGACGACGACTATGACGACGATGCTAATGGCGACGACGATGACGATGACGACAATAATGACGACGACGATGACGACGACGATGACGACGACGATAACGACGATGATGACGATGACGATGACGACGATGACAACGGCGACGATGACGACGACGACGACGATGACGACGACTATGACGACGATAATGACGACGACGATGACGACGATGATGACGACGATGATGACGACGACGATGACGACGACGATGACGACGACGATGACGACGACGATGACGACGACGATGACGATGACGACGACGACCGTGACGACGACGATGACGACGATAATGACGACGACGACGATGACGACGATGACGACGACGATGACAACGATGACGACGATTATAACGACGATGATGACGACGACGACGATGACGATGACGACGACGACGAAGATGACGACGATGACAACGATGACGATTACAAGGAGGAGTGAAGGGAAAGCATTGGATGGAGACGACACTGACGATGATGACGATGATGACGATGCATTTAAGAAGGGGATGTGCATGGGGCTGGAAAGGGAGAGAAAGTGCAGCGAATTAGAAGCAGGGAATTCGGTATAAGAAGTTATTTCGGAAAATCATTCACTACTTACTATGATGTAGACATTCAACTACGGCGAAAAAGTTTATTGTTCCTCCCTCAATTATTTCATAGTTTCTTAATTTTCTGATTCAGACATTCGATCATTTCATGAACTAACAACATCAAGCTCTTACGTCAAATGCGCCTCGAATACTCGAATGTATTTGTCGAGAATTATTTCGACAGAAATCGACCGAGAAGAATTGAAGAAGGCGTCGCTCGAAATCTGACGAAATTCTCACGAATTCTTTCGGTGGATAATGACGTCGGAGTTTATCCTCCTCCTCCTCCTCCTTCTCCTCTCCGTCTCCTCCTCCTCCTCTTCGTCTTATTCCTCCTCTTTTCCATCTCCTCTTTTCCACCTCCTCTTTTCCACCTCCTCTTTTCCATCTCTTCTTTTCCATCTCCTCTTTTCCATCTCTTCTTTTCCATCTCCTCTTTTCCATCTCTTCTTTTCCATCTCCTCTTTTCCACCTCCTCTTTTCCACCTCCTCTTTTCCATCTCCTCTTTTCCATCTCCTCTTTTCCATCTCTTCTTTTCCATCTCCTCTTTTCCATCTCCTCTTTTCCATCTCCTCTTTTCCACCTCCTCTTTTCCATCTCCTCTTTTCCATCTCCTCTTTTCCATCTCTTCTTTTCCATCTCCTCTTTTCCATCTCCTCTTTTCCATCTCCTCTTTTCCACCTCCTCTTTTCCACCTCCTCTTTTCCATCTCCTCTTTTCCATCTCCTCTTTTCCATCTCTTCTTTTCCATCTCCTCTTTTCCATCTCCTCTTTTCCATCTCCTCTTTTCCACCTCCTCTTTTCCATCTCCTCTTTTCCATCTCCTCTTTTCCATCTCTTCTTTTCCATCTCCTCTTTTCCATCTCCTCTTTTCCATCTCCTCTTTTCCACCTCCTCTTTTCCATCTCCTCTTTTCCATCTCCTCTTTTCCATCTCCTCTTTTCCGTCTCCTCTTTTCCATCTCTTCTTTTCCATCTCCTCTTTTCCATCTCCTCTTTTCTATCTCCTCTTTTCCACCTCCTCTTTATCTTCTGCTCCCTCGTCTATTCTTCCTCCGTTTACTATTCCTCCACGTGTACAGTGTACACTGTACAGTATACAGTGCAGTTACAGTTACAGTAGTCCGATAACCGGTTGCGGTCTGTCATCCGTTCAATGTTCAATGACGGAAGAAAATATTACTATTACCTTCTTAGCGTCTTCTTTCCACCGTCTGTTCATGCTATAAGCTTACCTCATCTACTCACTCGCCTTCTACATGTAGACGGTTAATCGCTTAATTTGTCCATCCCTGATCCAATGATCATCGCCATCATCATCGTCTTCTTCTTCGTCTTCTTCTTCGTCTTCTTCCTACCTTCATCAGCATCTTCTTCGGTTACCAGCAGCTGCGGCAGCTGTATTATATTACAATGCATGACTGTGTGTTACAATACATGTATATTACAATACATGTATATTACAATACATGACTGTGTGTTACAATACATGTATATTACAATACATGTGTGTTACAATACATGTGTATTGTGTATTGTGTAGCGAGTGTAGTCGTCGTCATGATCTGTGTGGTGGCTGCTATTATCAAACGCATCTGATGATCCATTCCACAAATGAAAGCAAAGCAACGCCGAAGACTTTTCGCTTATCGCCTCTCACAGCCCCTTGAGACACAGGGACAGGAGTGGGAGGACGAGGAAAAGGAGGAGAGGAGGAGGAAAAGGAGGAGGGGAGGAGGAGGAAAAGGAGGAGCCGAAGGAGGAGGAAAAGGAGGATTGGGAGGAGGAAGATTGAGAGAGACGAAAGGAAGACGTTTTTAGGATAAGGAAGACGAGGAGAAGATTTGACGAGCGAGTTACAGAAGAGCTATGTGTATAGGGGATGAGGGATGCGAATGAGAACGGAGACACAAGGGAGATTGATAAAGAAGATGAGGAGGAGGAAGGAGTGGAACAATGAGAATAAAGATGAAGATGAGAAAGGAGGAGGAGGAGGTCGTTGTCTATGATCGTATTCCATACGAATTGAATGAGATGAGATCCGATCACACAGAGTCGTCTCTCTCTCTCCGTCTCTCTCTCTCTCTCCGTCTCTCTCTCTCTCCGTTCTCTCTCTCTCCGTCTCTCTCTCTCTCCGTCTCTCTCTCTCCGTCCTCTCTCTCTCTCTCTCCTCCCCTCTCTCTCTCTCTCTCTTTTCTGTCTCTCTCTCTGTCTGTCTTTCTCTGTGTCTCTGTCTGTCTGTCGGTCTGTCTCTTTCTCTGTGTCTCTCTCTATCTTTCTTTTGGATGGAAGGATGGATGATGGATGGATGGTTGGATGGATGGATGGTTGGATGGTTGGATGGATGGATGGTTGGATGGTTGGATGGAAGGATGGATGATGGATGGTTTGGATGGTTGGTTGGATGGATGGATGGATGGTTGGTTGGATGGATGGATGGATGGATGGATGGATGGATGGATGTTTGGTTGGATGGATGGTATAATGAATGGATGTTTGGATCGACCAACTGGAGAAGAAATGGGATGGAGAGACGAAGATGATGCATGATATGCTCATGGGCGGAGACCTGGGGGAGACATGGGGGGACGTCCCCCCCAATGGAGATGTGGGGGGGACGGCCCATGCATTTGTCCACTCCCCCCCCCCCAATCGTTGAGCGTCACGACTAAAAAAAGTTCCATCAATTTTTTGGCGGCGAAAATAGAAAATTTCGTCGAGATTTCGGCCGTATGACTAAAAAAAGGTCGTCAGAAATTTTGGCCGGCATAAGATGGAAACTATTCGGCGACACTCAGCCATTCGTCCGTCAAAAAATTTCGCGTCTATCCGTCCACCACCCCCCCCCCCCCCTCCACCCCAAGTCTCCGCCCATGGATATGCTAAACCAATTTGCAGACAGACAGACATGTAAGAGATCTTTGGCGCATCAGATGAAAGCTTAATAGAGATGAGACGAGATCATCTCTTGATCGACGTCATCTCTCGTCAACTTTACATCACCATCCCCCAACGTCACCATCACCACTACTACTACCACCACCACCCACTGCCGCCACACTACGACCACTACCACCGACTACCACCACCACGACCACCACCACCAGCAACAACACCATCACCAACACCACCACCAACAACAACATCACCACAACAACCTTCACCACCACCAACACCAACACCACCCAGTGCTTTATCTAGACGTCTCTGGGGGGGGAAATTTCCCCCCAAGATTGACATTTCCCCCCAGAAAAATTTGACGAAATGATATTGGTTTTTAGTTACTGTTTTCATCATTGTTTTATCATTGTTTTACATGAAGTTTTATCATTGTTTTACATGAAGTGGTTTATAATATACCACGATATTATTTATTATTATATGATTATAATGGCATTATTTACTACTATAATATATAATACTATCATGTTAAGATTGACACCTTAAAATGCCTTGCCATTGCAATGTGGAAATTCAAAAAGTTTCTAATGGGTCACTGAAAAAGTACAGCCATTTTGTTAAGAGGACACCTTAAAATGCTGCCATGGCAATGTGGAAATTCAAAAAAGTTTCTAATGGGTCACTGAAAAAGTACAGCTATTTTGTAAAGGTGACCCCCTTAAAAATGCTGCTATTGCAATGTTGAATTTCAAAAAGTCTCTAATGTGTCACTGAAAAAGTAGAGCTATTTTGTTAATATGACACCTTAAAATGCTGCCATTGCAATGTGGAAATTCAAAAAGTTTCTAATGGGCCACAGCAATATTTTTGTTGAGACGACACCTTAAAATGCTGCCATTGCAATGTGGAAATTCAAAAGGTTTCTAATGGGTCACTGAAAAAGTACAGCTATTTTGTTAAGATGACACCTTAAAATGCTGTCATTGCAATGTGGAAGATCAAAACGTTTCTGATGGGTCACTGAAAAAGTACAGCTATTTTGTAAAGATGACACCTTAAAATGCTGCCATTGCAATGTTGAAATTCAAAAAGTTTCTAATGGACCACTGAAAAGTACAGCCATTTTGTTAAGACGACACCTTAAAATGCTGCCATTGCAATGTGGAAATTCGAAAAGTTTCTAATGGGTCACTGAAAAAGTACAGCTTTTTTAAAATTAAAATGACACCTTAAAATGCTGCCATTGCAATGTGGAAATTCAAAAAGTTTCTAATGGACCACTGAAAAGTAGAGCTATTTTGTTAAGACGACACCTTAAAATGCTGGACATTGCAATGTGGAAATTCAAAAAGTTTCTAATGGGTCACTAAAAAGTACAGCTATTTTGTTAAGATGACACCTTAAATTAAAATGCTGCCATTGCAATGTGGAAATTCAAAAAGTTTCTAATGGGCCACTGAAAGGTACATCTATTTTGT
>OX457041.1:189878-222378 GCA_949752735.1 Lumbricus terrestris | reverse complement strand
GATGAGGATGCATGATGAGGATGCAAGATGAGAATGTAGAATGAGGATGCAGGATGAGTATGCAGGATGAGGATGCAGGATGAGGATGTAGAATGAGGATGCAGAATGAGGATACAGGATGAAGATGCATGATGAGGATGCAAGATGAGGATGCAGGATGAGGATGCAGGATGAGTATGCAGGATGAGGATGTGGGATGAAGATGCAAGATGAGGATGCAGGATGAGGATGCAGAATGAGGATACAGGATGAAGATGCATGGTGAGGATGCAAGATGAGGATGCAGGATGAGGATGCAGGATGAGGATGCAGGATGAGGATGTAGAATGAGGATGCAGGATGAGGATACAGGATGAAGATGCAGGATGAGGATGCAGGATGAGGATGTAGAATGAGGATGCAGAATGAGGATGCAGGATGAGGATGAAGGATGAGGATGAAGGATGAGGATGTAGGATGAGGATGCAGGATGAGGATGCATGATGAGGATGCAAGATGAGGATGTAGAATGAGGATGCAGGATGAGTATGCAGGATGAGGATGCAGGATGAGGATGCAGGATGAGGATGCATGATGAGGATGCAGGATGAAGGTCAGGTCACCAGTACCGAGGGTCAGGTCACCAGGACCGAGGGTCAGGTCACCAGGACCGAGGGTCAGGCCACCAGGACCGAGGGTCAGGTCACCAGGACCGAGGGTCAGGTCACCAGGACCGAGGGTCAGGCCACCAGGACCGAGGGTCAGGTCACCAGGACCGAGGGTCAGGCCACCAGGGCCGAGGGTCAGGTCACCAGGACCGAGGGTCAGGTCACCAGGACCGAGGGTCAGGTCACCAGGACCGAGGGTCAGGTCACCAGGACCGAGGGTCAGGCCACCAGGACCGAGGGTCAGGTCACCAGGACCGAGGGTCAGGTCACCAGGACAGAGGTCCAATCCACCAGGAACACTCAAACAGGACAAGAGTTTGCTATCCATGACGCATCAATCAGCGCACCCCTACGAACCGCAGACCCGAGGGAAGCTGCCCCTACCATCCGCTGTTCCATCGTCGTCGTGACGTGTCCTCCAGCCTTCGTCCAGTCCCAATCCGCATACTACGAACCTCTTCTCGTTGCACTATTATTCCCCTCGTGTTGCCAGCCGTCGTCTGTCAAAAGGAACGCTAAGAGAACGATCATCTCCCAGTCTGGCATGGTCGGTCACCACCAGCACCACCACCATCAACACCACCACCTGGAGATGGAAGAGATCAACACGAAGGACCTAGCGCAGAAGATCAGCAGTGGGGTGAAGAGGTACAGCATCCCTCCCACTATCGATTCAGACTGGACGCCTGAAACATCGCTGTGCAAACAGTGGTTTCTACGGTATAACGTGATCTGCGTTTGGCGTGCAGAAAATGTTCGAACAACTTCCATCTCCAGGTGGTGGTAATGCTGATGGTGGTGGTGCTGGTGGTGGTGGTGGTGATGCGTCGTGGATAGCAAACTCTTGTCCTGTTTGAGTGTTCCTCCGGTAGGTGCCCGCAGGCCTGGCTTCTGTAGAGGGACGATGCTGACTGCCCCTGGTGATCGTTCCAGCGTCGACCCCATGCACATTTTGTTCGATGGACTGACCCCGAGATCTGGAATGAACCCCCTCCAGCGCCGTTCGATTTCATGCTGGGATACAGATGATGCTTATGATGATGTAGATGGGTTGGCGGAGGATGGGATTGCGGAGGATGGATTTCATTCGCCTTCTACCACGTTCCACTTCTCGTCCGCCTCCTCCTCTGAAAAATCCATCCATTTCCGAAACACTTTCGCTTGTCTTGAACCCAAAAAGTTCCGTTGACGGGCTTCTCGGAAACGCTTCCGATCGCTGCCATTTTAGTTTTCTTGTAGTGTCGCATTTGCAAAGTTGATTCCATTGCTTTCCGTTACTTCAAAAATGCTAAGTTGGAGTCTGAATTCATGTTTCCATTGCGTAACTTACATCACTTCGCTTATAGCAATTTCAACATTCTGGCCGTCATTTTTTCCGCCAGTTTGGTTTTCTTCCTGTGCTACATACGTGTCTTTGATTCCATTTCATGCCTCGAGCCCATACATCTTAATTTGAATTACAAAATCGCGTTCATATCACATACAATACCCAACTTACAGCCTTTTTAAGCAATAGGCCGCCATTTTGGCCGCCATCTTGTTTTCCCAGGCAACCGCTAAAAATCAAGCTTGCTAACCCCGATTTTCGTTCTCAGAAGGGTCAAATTAGTCAAGAAAAGCATGTTACCAAATTGTTGCATGTTCTGCTGCTAGCAGTCTCATTTCCAGATTCCAAGACTGGTCCAATTGGCGGCCATCTTTTTTCCGCCAAAATTAGACCACTTGCCGTGGCCCGATTTCTTGAAACTTTTAGCATGTTCATCACCACACCTAAGACACCAGAAAATCGTCATAAAACGCTTTCTTGCAATTTTTTTGGGGTTCACCGAAGTTTTTTGGTAGATTGACCCGACTACTTTTTTCCCGCACTTTAGGCACTGCATCTGAATGATGTCATTTCCTTCTGACGATCTCTTCATCATTATCATCTATTATACTCTACTTACTTCACTACAATGACTCAAGTATAATATTATATCACCAAAATAATGACTGAATACTAGCAGATGGTTGTCTTTAGACACTCCATGCAGGACTCATGAGTGTAGGTTAGGGTTACGTTTCACGTTTTCAAGGACTCGACGCCTGGATCCCATCCTCTCCATAACCCTTATTATAAGGGTCACGATTTTTCTCAACCGATTTTGGTCTCCGGGGGGTAAAAAAATACCCCCATTGTGATTCGCGTGATTCCTATGATAAACTCCGATTTTCAAGTATAAAACTAAAAGAAGTTATTTATAGAAGGTTCGCGGAATGCACTGGAACTAAAGTAACACATGCAGCACTACAGAAAAATCAAAATGGCGGACAAAATGGCGGCCAGAATCTTCAATGGCTATAAGTGAAGTTATGTATGTAAAAGGAAACATGATTTTATAGTCTAAATCAACATTTTCGAGGTCAAGGAATGCAATTGACCCAATGTCACATAATTATGTGGCACTGCACGAAAATCAATATGACGGGCAAAATGGCGGCCAGAATATTAAAATGGCTATTAGTAATGGCTATATGTGCAATGGAAACATGATCTCAGGGTCTAAATCAGCATTTTCGAGGTCAAGGAATGCGATGGAACCAATTTCACTTATAGGGCGCTGCAAGGAACCCCAATTGGGATAAAATGGCAGCCAGATTCACTGAATTGGCTATCAGTAAAGACCTGTATCTAATGAAAATATGATTTAATAATTTCTTGGTCAAATAATTTCATGAAAGCCACATTCTATATGTAGCATTGAGCCTATAATATTATGCAATGAAATTATCATATCTAGTCGAAATTTTTAGCAGCCTATGATTACTCTGCAGTTTAACTATAGGCAGTGGCGGCGCCAGCTATAAAATTTCGGCAGGTCGCGTCAGGGTCATGGAAGATAATTGGCAGGTCGAAGAAAGCGATGATTGAATTTGAAGCCTGACCCCGCTCTAGGGCTTGCGGGGCCCAAAGCAGCAATAAGCGATGAGCAGGTTTCCCAGCAGGAAGTTGCTTTGAGCTTATTTCCTCCAATACGGTATTGGCAATAGGCCTATCATGTGTTGGTCTACAAAAATAGAGCAAATTTGAAATAAAACTGGTTAATGGACACAAGATGTAAATCAGGCTCTTAACACGAAGGCTACTAGCATTTGCTGCGAAAGCAATAGGCCCTAATAATAAGCTATTGTGTTTCACTTTATTATCTCAATAGACTACCTAGTCTAGCCTAGCTTATCTGACGTCTCTTTTGAACTCGATATAGGCTAGGACCTACACGGATGGATTGAAACGACAGACAACCGAACTAGAATGCCCGGGAAACTGCGAAGCAACGGCTGAGTGGGTTCGTCGGTTGGCGATTTAGAAATGTCCGGTGGACCAAATTAACGTCCACAGTATCCTTCGAAGGCATTCCAAGAACGTCATCCACATCATCATTGTCTCTCAAGTCTGTTGCGTTTTCAACATTTACACAACAATCATCGTTTTACATCAAGTAGGCCTAGGCCTAGTTACCTAACATATTCGCCTAAAACTCCACCGATTTCGGCATCAGTCACACGTTCTGCTTAATCCACTTTGCGCCCAATTTATTTCAAAGAAATTTTCAATGTTGCAGCGTCTCATTGATATTTATATATCTATTTCTGTGTTTATATATATAATATTATATGTTGAAAATCAGTGATGCTAGTTTCGCGAAGTAACGGACGACCGACTATTGTTTCTTTCTAGTTTTCTACAAATCTCTGACGTAACGGCGGCAATCCGAAAAAAATATTTTAAAGTTTAAAACATAGACTTATATTGACCTACCAGATAAGAGCAGACGTAAAAGTCAGTTAGATCTGATAATTGAACTACAACAATTGTGAACTTGTAGGCGATGAAAATTTTGATTTTTAATTTGAGACTCTTAACTAAATGTAAAGAAGATATTAAAAATTCCAAAGTTTTTTTGGCAGGTCATTAGGCAGGTCGGGAGCAAAGTAGGCAGGTCAAATGACCTGCCGCGACCTGCCGTAGCGCCGCCACTGACTATAGGTGTCATTATATATGTGCCATATTCATACTTCAATATTGCATAACTTGATCTATCATTAGTTTCAATGTTTCATGACTTGACAAATAAAGGGTATACAGTCTATTCAGGCCTTGTTGCTGTCAATGCCATTGCGTTCAAGTGTACATGGCAAGATCGCACTTCGACAGCAGTAGGGCTTGATGCTACACTTGTTAACTTCGCGTGATTTGCTGTAGACAATTTCATTTATTCATCCTAATTTTATGAAACCAAAACGATTTCTATTATAATGTCCAGATACTGAAAAGGAGACATTTTAACAGCAAGACACTCATGTGTAAAGCATGAATAATGCTATGTTTAAAAATTCCTCAGTAAAATAGCTAGGACGTTGTACATTTTCGTACTTTATAGCTGATTTGGGTGCATGAATAACTAATGCAACTGGATGCATTCTGTGCACGAAACATGTTTAGGAAAAGTCATAGAAGCGATTTCTTAAACTATTTTCAGGGATTAAAATTTCCGTGAAAACCCGAGATCGGGGTATTTTTTTACCCCCCGGTGACGTTATAAGGGATAGCATGTTCCCTCGATTATCTTTACTGCTGACGTACATGTATGCCGCTTTTATTTGCTCTAGACACCGGTCAAATGGTCATCTTTATGCAGTTGATGCCTAGTATATTATCTCGTATACACATCGTCCGTTATGATCATCCGCTGCTCATCAACTCCCATCTTAGTTCGTTCTATTGATGGCTGCACTCTGTCAACTCTTCCATCAGTTCGTTCTATTGATGGCTGCAGTCTTGTCAACTCTTCTCTTAGTTCGTTCTATTGATGGCTGCAGTTTGTCAACTCTTCTCTTAGTTCGTTCTATTGATGGCTGCAGTCTGTCAACTCTTCTCTTAGTTCGTTCTATTGATGGCTGCAGTCTGTCAACTCTTCACTTAGTTCGTTCTATTGATGGCTGCAGTCTGTCAACTCTTCACTTAGTTCGTTCTATTGATGGCTGCAGTCTTGTCAACTCTTCTCTTAGTTCGTTCTATTGATGGCTGCAGTCTTGTCAACTCTTCTCTCAGTTCGTTCTATTGATGGCTGCAGTCTTGTCAACTCTTCTCTTAGTTCGTTCTATTGATGGCTGCAGTCTTGTCAACCCTTCTCTTAGTTCGTTCTATTGATGGCTGCAGTCTTGTCAACTCTTCTCTTAGTTCGTTCGATTGATGGCTGCAGTCTTGTCAACTCTTCTCTTAGTTCGTTCTATTGATGGCTGCGGTCTCGTCAACTCTTCTCTTAGTTCGTTCTATTGATGGCTGCAGTCTTGTCAACCCTTCTCTTAGTTCGTTCTATTGATGGCTGCAGTCTTGTAAACTCTTCTCTCAGTTCGTTCTATTCATGGCTGCAGTCTTGTCAACTCTTCTCTTAGTTCGTTCTATTGATGACTGCAGTCTTGTCAACTCTTCTCTTAGTTCGTTCGATTGATGGCTGCACTCTGTCAACTCTTCCATCAGTTCGTTCTATTGATGGCTGCAGTCTGTCAACTCTTCTCTTAGTTCGTTCTATTGATGGCTGCAGTCTGTCAACTCTTCTCTTAGTTCGTTCTATTGATGGCTGCAGTCTGTCAACTCTTCTCTTAGTTCGTTCTATTGATGGCTGCAGTCTGTCAACTCTTCACTTAGTTCGTTCTATTGATGCTGCAGTCTTGTCAACTCTTCTCTTAGTTCGTTCTATTGATGGCTGCAGTCTGTCAACTCTTCTCTTAGTTCGTTCTATTGATGGCTGCAGTCTGTCAACTCTTCTCTTAGTTCGTTCTATTGATGGCTGCAGTCTTGTCAACTCTTCTCTCAGTTCGTTCTATTGATGGCTGCAGTCTTGTCAACTCTTCTCTTAGTTCGTTCTATTGATGGCTGCAGTCTTGTCAACCCTTCTCTTAGTTCGTTCTATTGATGGCTGCAGTCTTGTCAACCCTTCTCTTAGTTCGTTCTATTGATGGCTGCAGTCTTGTCAACTCTTCTCTTAGTTCGTTCTATTGATGGCTGCAGTCTTGTCAACTCTTCTCTTAGTTCGTTCTATTGATGGCTGCAGTCTTGTCAACTCTTCTCTCATGCGGCCACACTTAGCCATTCCTGCTCTCAGTTATTCTCTCACTTCCACTGATGCACTGAATCTCTCTCTGGTGCAACATCCAGTCCCCGCCACATAGAAAGACAAACAGAGACAGACGGAGACATACAGAGACATACAGAGACAGACATAGACAGATGCTTATAGCGCGAGTGAGCATCCTAATGGACATAGTGCAGCTGCACTTGTTCATGCTCCATAAAGGTCTCTGTGGACATTAATATAGACGTACGTTATAATATGAAGAGTGTTTAAATATGTAGAGCGAAAGTTGTCGAGGAACGATGATAATGTTGATGGCAGAGATGAGAAGAATGATTCATTCAGACATTCGTTTATTATTTATTCATTCTTTTCTAGAATCTACATAGCGCCTCTCTTCAAAGGAGGCGCCCTCCCCCATCCCCCATCCTCCATCCCCCATCCCCCATCCCCCATCCCCCAGCGCGGCCATAGAAAGTCTTCTTACGATGAGAGAGCAAAGTCCGGGAAGGGGTTTTAGGAGAAGAGAGGTGTGCCAATGGAGATGAAGGGACAACTATACACATGCAGAGTGAAGGCACGGCTGGTCTGCCTACTCGTCATGGAGATGGAAGCAGAAGGAACAGAGAAGATGAGGAGGAGGAGGAGGAGGAGGAGGAGGAGGAGGAGGAGGAGGAGGAGGAGACACTGTCGGGAAGGAAAAGAAGGGGCCTAAGCACAAACGGCGGCGGAGGGTAGAAAGTTTGCTACGGTAAGCGTAATATTATATGCTGGAGTGAGGCCTACAAGCTTAGGCAGCACCAGACCAACCATGGGACAGCTAAGATAAGAGATGATGATGATGATGATGATGATGATGATGATGATGATGACGATGACGATGACGATGATGATGATGATGACGATGACGATGACGATGATGATGGTGATGATGATGACGATGACGATGACGATGACGAATGACGATGACGATGATGATGATCGTCGTCGTCGTCGTCGTTTTTCTCGGTAATGTCGTTGTGGAGATATAATATATATATATATAGGATTGGTGAAACGATGTCACTGATGGTCATTCGACGCCGCTGACCAAAAAAAGTCTGCAGCAGCAGCCGACGAATTATTACGTCATCGGTCGAATTCGCACTAATTGCATAATTGTCTAATGATATCGAAACATGAAAGCAACAGACAGGCATGCTCATGCGCATGCTCATGCGCATGCGCATACGACGGGTTATAGGTGGGTTCATTTCTGCGACCTTTGACCTTCCTTACCTTATTTTTCGACGAATAGGACATGCGGTTAAAAAAATAGGCAATGTACATGGATGGATGGATGGATGGATGGATGGATGGATGGATGGATGGATGACTATTTTGATGGGCATAATTACTGATGGATTGATTAATTTATACAAGACTAGCTGGGTACACGGCGTTGCCCGGGAAATTTTGGATTCGCCACGCTATCGGCCAATTCCTTACTTCACCAACCTCACTGCCGCCTCCCCAACCGCCCGCTTCCCAACCGCCCGCAACCCCACTGCACCTCACCCCACCCCGACACATTAGTGAAGGTTTGGAGAGGAAAGGTAAAGCCTGTTGAAATGCATGCCGGTGAAAAAGCGAAAATTAGGGTTTAGCCCCCACCCCATCCTGGCCACCATGGTTGTGGAGATTCGCCAACCCGTCCACCGGGTGTGCCATGCCGAAACCGACACTGTAGTCAAGGTTTGGAGTGAAACACTAAAAAACTGTGGAAATGCGTCCCGGTCAAACAGCGAAAATGAGGGTATTCGCCCCACCCTGATCCACATGGTGGGAGATTCGCCAACCCCTCCACTCGGTCGTTCTTAACCAGATGCGTTCGTTAACCCGCTGACCCTATGAACGTCCACCTACCTACCTATTTACCTACCTACCTACCTACCCACCTACCTACCTACCTACCTACCTACCTACCTACCAACCTACCTACCTACCTACCTACCTACCTACCTACCTACCTACCAATCTACTTACCTACCTACCTACATACCTTCCTAACTATCTACTTTTCTACTCGCCTGCCTAACTTCATACATACCTACCTACCTACCTACCTACCTACCTACCTACCAACCTTCCTACCTACCTACCTACCAATCTACCTACCTACCTACCTACATACATACATACCTTCCTAACTACCTACTTACCTACTCGCCTGCCTAACTTCATACATGCATACCTACCTACCTATCTCCCTACCTACCTACTTACCTGCCTACCTATCTACCTACCTACTTACCTACTTACTTACCTACCTATCTATGCCGACCGACCGACCGGCCTACATACCTTCATACCTACTTCCATACCTACCTACCTACCTACCTACCCACCCACTTACCTACCTACCTTCCTTTCTGCCTACCTTCCTGCCTACCTGCCTATCTACCTACCGACCTACTTTCCTGCCTGATATCTACGTATCTACCTACCTAGCCATTTATCTCTCTCTCTTTCTCTATCTTTCTCATACTCTCTGTGTCTGTCTCTGTCTCTGTCTGTCTGTGTCTTTCTGTCTCTCTCTCTCTGTGTCTGTCTGCTTCTACATCTATTTAGTATTTGCTTTCTCTCTCTCTCTTGTCGCGTTGAAGAGAACGGATTTCGTGACACCTGAGCAGCGCAATGAGACCGACGCCCTTCAATGCGGTGAGATCATTGGTGAGGTGAGGTGGGAGATGAGTTCGTATGGAGGGCGGTGGGTATGGAGGATTTCGATTGGAGTTTAATGAGGCGTGACGTATGCTCAGTCACGCTTCGCATTTTTCTCCGCTTAACCAGATCTGATTGTCTTATGAACCGGTTTCCGATTTACTGAAACTTGAACTGCGGTTTAATTAACCCGAGATCTATAATCACAGAGGGGCAGCGAAGGACAAAGAGAGTCAAACAGACAGACAAACAGACAAAGAGACAAGAAGACAAAGAGACAAAGAGACAAACAGACAAGGAGACAAAGAGACAAGGAGACAAACAGACAAAGAGACAAACAGACAAACGGACAAACAGACAAGGAGACAAAGAGACAAAGAGACAAACAGACAAAGAGATAAAGAGACAAAGAGACAAAGAGACAAAGAGACAAAGAGACAAAGAGACAAGGAGACAAAGAGACAGACGTACAGACCCAAACACAACTCGAAGATGACATCGTTCTGATTTATTTGGTCATTGAGTGGAATAGTCTGTCTACCTGCCTCCCTCTCGAAGAATAGTCCGCCTTCCGCCCTCCTATACCCTTCATTGTCCCTCATTTCCAAACGTCTAACCGCCTCCTCCTCCTCATCCGTCGCTTCTCGTCGTTTTCTCTTTCCAGGTTGGTCGCTTGACTCGCTTCCTCTTTCCATTTCCAGACGAAGTACTTTCACTCACTCCTCAACATCCCCGACTCACAAAATCACTAATCACTGTTTTATTCTCATCGTATCTTAGAATTCATGACAAAGTCTTTGTTGTTCGCTCCGTTGATCTTTGAAACGCAAATGATCCGTTGTAATAATCCTAGTTAACTGTGCTTAAAGAAGAAGAAGAAGAAGAAGAGGAGGAGGAAGAGGAGGAGGAAGAAGAAGAGGAGGAGGAAGAAGAAGAAGCCATCCATCAACTAATCCATCCACACAGCCACCCACCAACCTTCTATGTCGCATCTATGTCTCTAATGTGTCTTCTAAATTGGAGGATATGGTCTGACGCTAATTCTGAATCAGCCATAGGTCGGACGGACGGACGGGCCGGCGGACGGACGGCGGACGGACGGACGGATGGATGGAGGGAGGGACGGACGGACGGACGACCGGTTGGACGGACGGACGGACGACCGGTTGGACGGACGGACGGATGGACGGACGGACGGACGACCGGTTGGATGGACGGACGGACGGACGGACGGGCGGGCGGACGGACGCACGGACGGACGGACGGACGGGCGGGCGGACGGACGCACGGACGGGCGGACGGATGGATGGAGGGACGGACGGACGGACGGATGGACGGACGGACGGACGACCGGTTGGATGGACGGACGGACGGACGGACCGACGGGCGGGCGGACGGACGCACGGACGGACGGACGGACGGACGGACGGACGGATGGACGGACGGACGGACGGGCGGACGGACGGACGGATGGACGGACGGACGGACGACCGGTTGGATGGACGGACGGACGGACGACCGGTTGGACGGACGGACGGACGGATGGACGGACGGACGACCGGTTGGATGGACGGACGGACGGACGGACGGGCGGACGGACGGACGGACGGACGGATGGACGGACGGACGGGCGGACGGATGGATGGAGGGACGGACGGACGGACGGATGGACGGATGGACGGACGGACGGACGACCGGTTGGATGGACGGACGGACGGACGGACGGACGGACGGACGGACGGGCGGGCGGACGGACGCACGGACGGACGGACGGACGGACGGATGGGCGGACGGATGGATGGAGGGACGGACGGACGGACGGACGGATGGACGGACGGACAGGCGGACGGACGGGCGGACGGACGGACGGATGGACGGACGACCGGTTGGATGGACGGACGGACGGACGGACGACCGGTTGGACGGACGGACGGATGGACGGACGGACGGACGACCGGTTGGATGGACGGACGGACGGACGGACGGACGGACGGGCGGACGGGCGGACGGACGGGCGGACGGATGGATGGAGGGACGGACGGACGGACGGACGGATGGACGGACGGACGGACGACTGGTTGGATGGACGGACGAACGGACGGACGGGTGGGCGGACGGACGCACGGACGGACGGACGGACGAATGGATGGAGGGACGGACGGACGGATGGACGGACGGACTGGCGGACGGACGGGCGGACGGACGGACGGATGGACGGACGGACGGACGACCGGTTGGATGGACGGACGGACGGACGACCGGTTGGACGGACGGACGGATGGACGGACGGACGACCGGTTGGATGGACGGACGGACGGACGGACGGGCGGACGGACGGACGGACGGCGGACGGACGGACGGATGGACGGACGGACGGACGACCGGTTGGATGGACGGACGGACGGACGACCGGTTGGACGGACGGATGGACGGACGGAAGGACGACCGGTTGGATGGACGGACGGACGGACGGACGGCGGACGGGCGGACGGACAGACGGACGGACGGCGGACGGACGGACGGACGGCGGACGGACGGACGGACGGGCGGACGGACGGACGGACGGACGGACGGACGGACGGACGGACGACCGGCTGGACGGACGGACGGACGACCGGTTGGATGGACGGACGGACGGACGGGCGGACGGACGGACGGCAGACGGACGGACGGACGGACGGACGGCGGACGGACGGCGGACGGACGGACGGACGGACGGCGGACGGACGGACGGACGGGCGGACGGACGGACGGACGGACGGGCGGGCGGACGGACGCACGGACGGACGGACGGACGGACGGATGGGCGGACGGATGGATGGAGGGACGGACGGACGGACGGACGGACGCACGGACGGACGGACGGACAGGCGGACGGACGGACGGACGGACGGACGGATGGGCGGACGGATGGATGAAGGGACGGACGGACGGACGGACGGACGGATGGACGGACAGACAGGCGGACGGACGGGCGGACGGACGGACGGATGGACGGACGGACGGACGACCGGTTGGATGGACGGACGGACGGACGGACGACCGGTTGGACGGACGGACGGATGGACGGACGGACGGACGACCGGTTGGATGGACGGACGGACGGACGGACGGACGGGCGGACGGGCGGACGGACGGGCGGACGGATGGATGGAGGGACGGACGGACGGACGGATGGACGGACGGACGGACGACTGGTTGGATGGACGGACGGACGGACGGGTGGGCGGACGGACGCACGGATGGACGGACGGACGAATGGATGGAGGGACGGACGGACGGATGGACGGACGGACGGGCGGACGGACGGGCGGACGGACGGACGGATGGACGGACGGACGGACGACCGGTTGGATGGACGGACGGACGGACGACCGGTTGGACGGACGGACGGACGGACGGGCGGGCGGACGGACGCACGGACGGACGGACGGACGGGCGGGCGGACGGACGCACGGACGGGCGGACGGATGGATGGAGGGACGGACGGACGGACGGATGGACGGACGGACGGACGACCGGTTGGATGGACGGACGGACGGACGGACCGACGGGCGGGCGGACGGACGCACGGACGGACGGACGGACGGACGGACGGACGGATGGACGGACGGACGGACGGGCGGACGGACGGACGGATGGACGGACGGACGGACGACCGGTTGGATGGACGGACGGACGGACGACCGGTTGGACGGACGGACGGACGGATGGACGGACGGACGACCGGTTGGATGGACGGACGGACGGACGGACGGGCGGACGGACGGACGGACGGACGGATGGACGGACGGACGGGCGGACGGATGGATGGAGGGACGGACGGACGGACGGATGGACGGATGGACGGACGGACGGACGACCGGTTGGATGGACGGACGGACGGACGGACGGACGGACGGACGGACGGGCGGGCGGACGGACGCACGGACGGACGGACGGACGGACGGATGGGCGGACGGATGGATGGAGGGACGGACGGACGGACGGACGGATGGACGGACGGACAGGCGGACGGACGGGCGGACGGACGGACGGATGGACGGACGACCGGTTGGATGGACGGACGGACGGACGGACGACCGGTTGGACGGACGGACGGATGGACGGACGGACGGACGACCGGTTGGATGGACGGACGGACGGACGGACGGACGGGCGGACGGGCGGACGGACGGGCGGACGGATGGATGGAGGGACGGACGGACGGACGGACGGATGGACGGACGGACGGACGACTGGTTGGATGGACGGACGAACGGACGGACGGGTGGGCGGACGGACGCACGGACGGACGGACGGACGAATGGATGGAGGGACGGACGGACGGATGGACGGACGGACTGGCGGACGGACGGGCGGACGGACGGACGGATGGACGGACGGACGGACGACCGGTTGGATGGACGGACGGACGGACGACCGGTTGGACGGACGGACGGATGGACGGACGGACGACCGGTTGGATGGACGGACGGACGGACGGACGGGCGGACGGACGGACGGACGGCGGACGGACGGACGGATGGACGGACGGACGGACGACCGGTTGGATGGACGGACGGACGGACGACCGGTTGGACGGACGGATGGACGGACGGAAGGACGACCGGTTGGATGGACGGACGGACGGACGGACGGCGGACGGGCGGACGGACAGACGGACGGACGGCGGACGGACGGACGGACGGCGGACGGACGGACGGACGGGCGGACGGACGGACGGACGGACGGACGGACGGACGGACGGACGACCGGCTGGACGGACGGACGGACGGACGGACGACCGGTTGGATGGACGGACGGACGGACGGGCGGACGGACGGACGGCAGACGGACGGACGGACGGACGGACGGCGGACGGACGGCGGACGGACGGACGGACGGACGGCGGACGGACGGACGGACGGGCGGACGGACGGACGGACGGACGGGCGGGCGGACGGACGCACGGACGGACGGACGGACGGACGGATGGGCGGACGGATGGATGGAGGGACGGACGGACGGACGGACGGACGCACGGACGGACGGACGGACAGGCGGACGGACGGACGGACGGACGGACGGATGGGCGGACGGATGGATGAAGGGACGGACGGACGGACGGACGGATGGACGGACAGACAGGCGGACGGACGGGCGGACGGACGGACGGATGGACGGACGGACGGACGACCGGTTGGATGGACGGACGGACGGACGGACGACCGGTTGGACGGACGGACGGATGGACGGACGGACGGACGACCGGTTGGATGGACGGACGGACGGACGGACGGACGGGCGGACGGGCGGACGGACGGGCGGACGGATGGATGGAGGGACGGACGGACGGACGGATGGACGGACGGACGGACGACTGGTTGGATGGACGGACGGACGGACGGGTGGGCGGACGGACGCACGGATGGACGGACGGACGAATGGATGGAGGGACGGACGGACGGATGGACGGACGGACGGGCGGACGGACGGGCGGACGGACGGACGGATGGACGGACGGACGGACGACCGGTTGGATGGACGGACGGACGGACGACCGGTTGGACGGACGGACGGATGGACGGACGGACGGACGACCGGTTGGATGGACGGACGGACGGACGGACGGGCGGACGGACGGGCGGACGGACGGACGGACGGCGGACGGACGGACGGATGGACGGACGGACGGACGACCGGTTGGATGGACGGACGGACGGACGACTGGTTGGACGGACGGATGGACGGACGGAAGGACGACCGGTTGGATGGACGGACGGACGGACGGACGGCGGACGGGCGGACGGACGGACGGACGGACGGCGGACGGACGGACGGACGGGCGGACGGACGGACGGACGGACGGGCGGACGGACGGACGGACGGACGGACGACCGGCTGGACGGACGGACGGACGGACGGACGACCGGTTGGATGGACGGACGGACGGACGGACGGACGGGCGGACGGACGGACGGACGGACGGCAGACGGACGGACGGACGGACGGCGGACGGACGGCGGACGGACGGACGGACGGCGGACGGACGGACGGACGGGCGGACGGACGGACGGACGGACGGACGACCGGCTGGACGGACGGACGGACGGACGACCGGTTGGATGGACGGACGGACGGACGGACGGGCGGACGGACGGACGGACGGACGGACGGCAGACGGACGGACGGACGGCGGACGGACGGCGGACGGACGGACGGACGGCGGACGGACGGACGGACGGGCGGACGGACGGACGGACGGACGACCGGCTGGACGGACGGACGGACGGACGGACGACCGGTTGGATGGACGGACGGACGGCAGACGGACGGACGGACGGACGGCGGACGGCGCTGGCTCCCTGGCGACGCCGACGACCATCCTGAATGTTTGATGCGCTATATAATTCAGGTTCCAGCTGAGAGCGAATATTGTCGATGAGTAGCTGGGACCGAAAGAGCTGTTTGGTGGATGAATGGAGGGGTGGAGAAGGATGGAAGATGGAGAGGGAGGAAGTATGATAGCCCTGGAATGAGACGGTGCGAGAGGGAGGGAGGGAGGGATGTAGGGACGAAAGGAAGAACGGATGATGCGACGGAGGAAGGAGTGAGGGGGAAGGAGTGAGGAGGAAGGAGTGAGGGGAAGGAGGAAAGGGGAAGGGAGGGTGACTTTTAATGCGCGGCGCCGACGATAATTTGTTTGATGAATAATTCAAGTAAAACGTAAGTTAAATAATGGATGGCTTCGGAGGATTATGACCCACCCTGGAAGCTGCAATTATACCCCTCCACATTCAGAATTCCCTCCATCTCCATCTCCCTCTCTATCTGCCATCTCTCCTTTCATCCCACCCATCCTCCCACCACACATCACTTCCTTCACTCATCTCCCCTTCGTTCCATTCATCTACTCATCCATCTCTTCTTCGTTCCAGTCATATCTCATTTTTTCCATCTCTCATTCCACCCATGGACCGTCATCCAAACTCCAACAAATCATCCATCCCTTCCTGACCCCCATCCATCTCTCATCCCGTCCATCCTCCATCCGTTCATCTGTCCTCTTATAGATCCATCCATCCACCAACCCATCCAATCATTCATCCATCATCACTCATTCCATCCATCTAACTAGTCCCTCATTCTATCAATCCATTCCTCATTCAATCCGTCCATTCATCCGTCTATCCATCCCTCATTCCATCCATCCATCTCTCATTCCATCTATTCTTCCCTCATTCCATCCGTCTATCCATCCGTCCATTCGTCCGGCATTTCAACAATTCCTCATTCCATCGATCAATCATTCAGTCAATCTATCTCTAGTACCATCCATCCCTCTCTCATTCCATCCACCTATCCATCCGTCTATCCATACCTCATTCCACTCGTCCATCCTTCCCTCATTCCATTCGTCCATCCTTTCCTCATTCCATTCGTCCATCCTTCCCTCATTCCATCCGTCCATCCTTTCCTCATTCCATTCGTCCATCCATCCCTCATTCCATTCGTCCATCCTTCCCTCATTCCATTCGTCCATCCTTCCCTCATTCCATTCGTCCATCCTTCCCTCATTCCATTCGTCCATCCTTTCCTCATTCCATTCGTCCATCCTTTCCTCATTCCATTCGTCCATCCATCCCTCATTCCATTCGTCCATCCATCCCTCATTCCATTCGTCCATCCTTCCCTCATTCCATTCGTCCATCCTTCCCTCATTCCATTCGTCCATCCTTCCCTCATTCCATTCGTCCATCCTTCCCTCATTCCATTCGTCCATCCTTCCCTCATTCCATTCGTCCATCCTTCCCTCATTCCATTCGTCCATCCTTTCCTCATTCCATTCGTCCATCCTTCCCTCATTCCATTCGTCAATCCTTTCCTCATTCCATTCGTCCATCCTTCCCTCATTCCATTCTTCCATCCTTTCCTCATTCCATTCGTCCATCCTTCCCTCATTCCATTCGTCCATCCTTTCCTCATTCCATTCGTCCATCCTTCCCTCATTCCATTCGTCCATCCTTCCCTCATTCCATTCGTCCATCCTTTCCTCATTCCATTCGTCCATCCTTCCCTCATTCCATTCGTCCATCCTTCCCTCATTCCATTCGTCCATCCTTTCCTCATTCCATTCGTCCATCCTTTCCTCATTCCATTCGTCCATCCATCCCTCATTCCATTCGTCCATCCTTCCCTCATTCCATTCGTCCATCCTTCCCTCATTCCATTCGTCCATCCATCCCTCATTCCATTCGTCCATCCATCCCTCATTCCATTCGTCCGTCCTTCCCTCATTCCATTCGTCCATCCTTTCCTCATTCCATTCGTCCATCCTTCCCTCATTTGTTCCTGTTGCATTAGAGCGGACGTATCAGTTAAGGACCCGTCGACATCGTCATTTTGGTCAGCCAGCCATAGCACAAAGATCGCCGACAACAGTGACCACTACCACTGACCACTGACCAGTGGCCATAATTCTGCTGTAACTGCTGCATATGAATTCCACTGCATTCTACTACGTCCTATCGCACTCCTCGTCCTCCTTGACCTCCACCACCTCCTTCTTCTCTTGCGCCTCCTCTTCCTGTCAATCATCTGTAAATAAATCATGCCTGCCCTTCGTCGTCCTCGTCGTCGTCATGGAAACGAGATGTGTAATAGAATATCCAAATGGATGACGACGATAATTATCAGAGTAACGAATACGAGACAAGACGAACAGACGTTGCGTATGGGATACAGATGGTGGCAGATGATGCTGGATGTGGGATCAAGATGGTGGCAGATGATGCTGGATGTGGGATAAAGATGGTGGCAGATGATGCTGGATGTGGGATAAAGATGGTGGCAGATGATGCTGGATGTGGGATAAAGATGGTGGCAGATGATGCTGGATGTGGGATAAAGATGGTGGCAGATGATGCTGGATGTGGGCCAAATATGGTGGCAGATGATGCTGGATGTGGGATAAAGATGGTGGCAGATGATGCTGGATGTGGGATAAAGATGGTGGCAGATGATGCTGGATGTGGGATAAAGATGGTGGCAGATGATGCTGGATGTGGGATCAAGATGGTGGCAGATGATGCTGGATGTGGGATCAAGATGGTGGCAGATGATGCTGGATGTGGGATAAAGATGGCGGCAGATGATGCTGGATGTGGGATCAAGATGGTGGCAGATGATGCTGGATGTGGGATAAAGATGGTGGCAGATGATGCTGGATGTGGGATCAAGATGGTGGCAGATGATGCTGGATGTGGGATCAAGATGGTGGCAGATGATGCTGTATGTGGGATAAAGATGGTGGCAGATGATGCTGGATGTGGGATAAAGATGGTGGCAGATGATGCTGGATGTGGGATCAAGATGGTGGCAGATGATGCTGGATGTGGGATAAAGATGGCGGCAGATGATGCTGGATGTGGGATCAAGATGGCGGCAGATGAT
Organism: Lumbricus terrestris; assembly: GCA_949752735.1. Classification (NCBI taxonomy): domain Eukaryota; kingdom Metazoa; phylum Annelida; class Clitellata; order Crassiclitellata; family Lumbricidae; genus Lumbricus; species Lumbricus terrestris. The sequence continues at coordinate 203,477 of OX457041.1, read as the reverse complement.
GCTGGATGTGGGATCAAGATGGTGGCAGATGATGCTGGATGTGGGATAAAGATGGTGGCAGATGATGCTGGATGTGGGATCAAGATGGTGGCAGATGATGCTGGATGTGGGATCAAGATGGTGGCAGATGATGCTGGATGTGGGATAAAGATGGCGGCAGATGATGCTGGATGTGGGATCAAGATGGTGGCAGATGATGCTGGATGTGGGATAAAGATGGTGGCAGATGATGCTGGATGTGGGATCAAGATGGTGGCAGATGATGCTGGATGTGGGATCAAGATGGTGGCAGATGATGCTGGATGTGGGATAAAGATGGTGGCAGATGATGCTGGATGTGGGATAAAGATGGTGGCAGATGATGCTGGATGTGGGATAAAGATGGCGGCAGATGATGCTGGATGTGGGATCAAGATGGCGGCAGATGATGCTGGATGTGGGATAAAGATGGTGGCAGATGATGCTGGATGTGGGATAAAGATGGTGGCAGATGATGCTGGATGTGGGATAAAGATGGTGGCAGATGATGCTGGATGTGGGACAAAGATGGTGGCAGATGATGCTGGATGTGGGATAAAGATGGTGGTGGATGATGCTGGATGTGGGATAAAGATGGTGGCAGATGATGCTGAATGTGGGATAAAGATGGTGGCAGATGATGCTGAATGTGGGATAAAGAAATAGAGGAAATACACAAGAGGATCTCTCGGCTTCTCACATCTAACCTTTTTGTCTCATTTAATAACTTAAATCCACACAAGAAGTCTTCTATAAGATAATTTTTTTATTGTCTCTGTCATCCTTATTAATTTTAGGCCTATATCTCTTATTCGAGTTTATTCACTTTGCTTTCAGTCCATGATTACATCGTTCTAATATTTGTGTAAAGATGACTCTGCCCATCTACCTCTGTCTATGTCTATATGTCTATGTCTATGTCTATGTCTTCCTATATGAGGCTATATCCATGACTGGCTGTCTAAGCCTATGTCTGTCTGCCTTTGTCTATGACTGCCTGCCTATGCCGGGTTTTGTCTGACTATATCTATAACTGCCTTTGGCTTTTTTTGTCAGCTTATGTCTATGGCTGTCTATGCCTTTTTATGTCTATCTGTGTGTCTGTCTGTGTGTCTGTCTGCATGTAAGCTGTCTTCTGCTATGATAGAACGTTCCTCGACAAAAGACTGCTTGTAATAATTGTTGCCAGCTCTGATGTCACCCATCCCTCTTCCGTTGACCGTTTTGCATTTTATTCCCCAAGCGAATCATTCGACCACTTTGACTTAATTATTGTTCCACAACTCCTAATCCCTCATTCTCCCTTTCCTCCTCCTCCTCCTCCTTCTTCCTTTCCTCCACCTCCTTCTACCTTTTCTTCTCCTCTTTCTCCTCTGTTGGCCGGTCGGTCAGTCGGTCGGTCGGTCTGTCTGTCGGTCGGTCGGTCTGTCGGTCGGTCGGTCGGTCTGTCGGTCGGTCGGTCTGTCGGTCGGTCGGTCGGTCGGTCTGTCTGTCGGTCGGTCGGTCTGTCTGTCGGTCGGTCTGTCTGTCGGTCTGTCTGTCGGTCGGTCGGTCTGTCTGTCGGTCGGTCGGTCGGTCTGTCGGTCGGTCGGTCTGTCTGTCGGTCGGTCTGTCTGTCAGTCGGTCGGTCGGTCAGTCTGTCTGTCGGTCGGTCGGTCTGTCTGTCGGTCGGTCTGTCTGTCAGTCGGTCGGTCAGTCTGTCGATCGGTCGGTCTGTCGGTCGCCTAGCACCTCGTAAAATGTCATCCAGAGAAGTCATCCCAATGACAACAGCAATCAACAACTGAGATCATTCTTCAGTCTTATACCTTGTTCGTCTCTCTCTCTCTCTCTCTCTCTCTCTCTCTCTCTCTCTCTCTCTCTCTCTCTCTCTTTCTCCAACTCATCCTTCCCTTGTCTGCTATGTCTCCTCCTTTCCATTCTTCTTCTTCTCTTCCTCGATTTCTTCTCGGCTTATTCTTCTCCCTTACCTCCTCTTTATCATTCACTTATCTTCCTCCTAATTTTCTGCCACATAATCCTCATCTTCCTCTCGCCTTCTCCTCCTCTTTCCTCTCCTCTTCTCTTCCTCGTCTTCTGTTTTTCTACCATTCACTTCATTTCCCCTTCTCCAGTTCCTAATCGTCCTCAACCTATCCTTTCCTCCTCCTCCTCTTCCCCCTCCTCCTCCTCCTCATCCTCCTCTTCCTCCTCCTTCTCCTCTTCCTCCTCTTGTTCTTATCCGCTTCCTCATCTTTCTCTGTTAATTTTCAATGTTCGCATTTCTTCAAAGTCATCTGCCACAATTTGTTTCCCTAACTATTCTTCTCTGTTGCTTTGTGTCCGTGTACGTTCCTTTCCTTGTCTCTCTCTCTGTCTCTCTGTCTGTCTCTTTGTCTCGCTCTGTCTCTCTATGTCTCGTGTTTCCTTCCCATGCACAATGCCTCTCACCCTCTGCCTTTCTATTGCAGCGTTCGATCTCTCGGTCTCTCTCTCTGTCTGTCTGTCTGTCTCTCTCTCTCCCTCTCTCTCTCTCTTTCTCTATTTATGTAACTCTGATATTCTCTTCGATCCATCCTTTCTCCGCTTCTTCCGCATTGACACGGACTCACTACTGCTGATGCCGCTGATGGCAACGATGACGACGATGACGATGATGATGATGATGATGATGATGATGATGATGATGATGATGATGATGATGATGATGATGCTGTTGCTCACGTATCGGATATCTTCTTCGTCGTCGTCGTCGTCGTCGTCGTCGTCGTCGTCGTATACAATGTGGTCATCGACGCATTGTAACTAGGAAAACACAAGATGACGATGATGATGATGGTGATGATGATGATGCAGCGTATGAATTGCTATCGACCCCTGCATCAGCAGCCAAAGAAGGAGGAGCAAGAGAGGAGCAAGAGAGGAGCAAGAGAGGAGCAAGAGAGGAGCAAGAGAGGAGCAAGAGAGGAGCAAGAGAGGAGCAAGAGAGGAGCGATGGAGGAGCAAGAGAGGAGCGATGGAGGAGCAAGAGAGGAGCAAGAGAGGAGCGATGGAGGAGCAAGAGAGGAGCGATGGAGGAGCAAGAGAGGAGCAAGAGAGGAGCGAGAGAGGAGCAAGAGAGGAGCAAGAGAGGAGCGATGGAGGAGCAAGAGAGGAGCGATGGAGGAGCAAGAGAGGAAACAAGAGAGGAGCAAGAGAGGAGCGATGGAGGAGCAAGAGAGGAGCAAGAGAGGAGCAAGAGAGGAGCGATGGAGGAGCAAGAGAGGAGCAAGAGAGAAGCAAGAGAGGAGCAAGAGAGGAGCAAGAGAGGAGCAAGAGAGGAGCGATGGAGGAGCAAGAGAGGAGCAAGAGAGGAGCGAGAGAGGAGCAAGAGAGGAGCAAGAGAGGAGCAAGAGAGGAGCGATGGAGGAGCAAGAGAGGAGCAAGAGAGGAGCGATGGAGGAGCAAGAGAGGAGCAAGAGAGGAGCAAGAGAGGAGCAAGAGAGGAGCGATGGAGGAGCAAGAGAGGAGCAAGAGAGGAGCAAGAGAGGAGCGATGGAGGAGCAAGAGAGGAGCAAGAGAGGAGCGATGGAGGAGCAAGAGAGGAGCAAGAGAGGAGCGATGGAGGAGCAAGAGAGGAGCAAGAGAGGAGCAAGAGAGGAGCGATGGAGGATACGAATGAGTTACCCTCGTCACGGTTGTTGATTCTTCTGCCGTATAATACATGTAAAGAAAGGAGACGACGACGACGACGACGACGATGTCTTCAATTTCAGGTCAAACAAACAAGAAGTCGGTCCATTATTATTGTCACTCATGAATCTGTCTGCTTGTCTGCGTGTCTGTCTGTCTGTCTGTCGGTCTGTCTGTCTGTCTGTCTGTCTGTCTGTCTGTCTGTCGCCCCTGACCGGAAAGCGATTGATTAACTGTGACTGTGACGATATGCGGACGCGTTGCGTGCAATGAACTGAGAGACGAAGTGGAAGGACAGGGGAGAAGGGAGAAAAGAAGGAGGAGGGGGAGTAGGAGGAGGAGGAGGAGGAGTAGGAGGAGGAGGAGGAGGAGGAGGAGGAGGAGGAGAAAGAGGAATTGGAGAAGGAGGAGGAGCAGGAGGGGCTCTCGCCGGGTGATCACTACGTTCGTTTGTCGTATGCATTCCGCTACTTCCTGTCTCTAGGCGGCGTGCTAAGTGTTCACGTGTTAGATGCATTAAATATCATGAGCGGAGACTGGCTGCTCGGAGTCCGACCGGAGCAGCCGACGGAGAGGCATCCGCATCTATCTGTGGGTGTCAGTGTGTCAGTGTGTGTGTGTGTCATTGTGTCTGTCAGACGGCGTTCGATTACATTGGGCGGCGGATGGTGCGTGCCAGCGAAGAGACAGACACTGAGACAGAGATAGAGAGACAAAGACAGTGAGACAGAGAGACAGAGGCAGAGGGACAGAAGCAGAGACGACGATTAGACCGACGAACGAACGACCAACGGACGGTAGTAGAAAGAGAGATAGAGAGATTCAGAGGGAGACAGAGGGAGACAGAGGGGGACAGGGGGAGACAGAGGGAGACAGAGAGACAAAGAGGGAGAGAGGGAGAGAGAAGGAGAAGGTCAAGCGATAGGACATCAGCAGGAACTGATCGACCTATCCGAAGGACATCAGCATCGTCAACAGAGACAGAGTCACAAAGATGTGGTGAGGTATGAAAAGCGATCTTCAACATCGCGATTCTTCTTCTTCATCTCTTTTAATTAACATCGATTTCGTTGATTTACATCTTTTAGGTTCATCTACTTTCAATAGAAACTCATCTCAGGATAATTAATCTTTCGATTTAATTATTTTATTATAATTATTATATTATATCGATTTTCAAGAGAAGCTTTTAACAAAAACTAACCAAGTGAATATGATAGGGACAGGATCTGTCTGCCTGCCTGTCTGCCTGCCTGTCCGCCTGCCTGTTTGTCTGCCTGCCTGCCTGCCTGCCTGTTTGTTTGTCTGCCTGCCTGCCTGTTTGTCTGCCTGTCTGTCTGCCTGCCTGTCTACCTGTCTGTCTGCCTGACTGCCTGCCTGCATGTCCACAGGTCTGTCTGTCCGGGATCCTAAGTCAGTAAAAACTTTAATTCGCTTCTGAAGATCTTTTGTTAATTCATCGCAACTTATCTTTTGTTGTTATTTCAAACACGCACACACACGCGCACACACACACACACACACAGTGTGTCACACACACACACACACACACACACACACACACACACACACACACACACACACACACACACACACACACACTCCTTCTTCACTATAGTACGTCATCGCGTAAGCATAGAACATGATGTCTCACGTGCATAGATGAGGAATGTACCTCTGTGTGCGTGTGTATGTGTGTGTCTGTGTGTGTCTGTGTATGTTTGTGTGTGTGTGCGTGTGTATGTGTGTGCCTGTGTATGTTTGTGTGTGTGTGTGTGTGCGTGTGTATGTGTGTGTCTGTGCCTGTGTGTGTGCGCGCGCGTGTTTTGAATAGTGGAGAGGTTGGTCTATTGTTGGACGACACGGTTCGTTAGCTGCAGCCGACACACATCGCTGACTTCACCAGTTCATGACGCTAATAATGGAAACATCTTCAGTCCATTGTTATCGAAATCAACAGGTCTAGCAGCAGCAGCAGCAGCAGCAGCAGAAGCAGCAGCAGCAGAAGCAGCAGAAGCAGCAGAAGCAGCAGCAGAAGCAGAAGCAGCAGCAAAAGCAAAAGCAGAAGCAAAAGCAGAAGCAAAAGCAGAAGCAGTAGCAGAAGCAGCAGCAGAAGCAGTAGCAGAAACAGCAGCAGAAGCAGTAGCAGAAGCAGAAGCAGCAGAAGCAGCAGAAGCAGCAGCAGCAGAAGCAGCAGCAGAAGCAGAAGCAGCAGCAGAAGCAGAAGCAGAAGCAGAAGCAGAAACAGCAGCATAAGCAGCAGCAGAAGCAGCAGCAGAAGCAGTGGCAGAAGCAGAAGAAGAAGCAGCAGCAGAAGCAGAAGCAGCAGCAGCAGCAGAAGCAGCAGCAGCAGCAGAAGCAGGAGCAGCAGAAGCAGAAGCAGAAGCAGAAGCAGCAGAAGCAGAAGCAGCAGCAGCAGAAGCAGCAGAGCAGCAGCAGCAACAGCAGAAGCAGCAGAAGCAGCAGAAGCAGCAGAAGCAGAAGCAGCAACAACAGAAGCAGCAGCAGAAGCAGAAGCAGCAGAAGCAGCAGCAGCAGCAGAAGCAGCAGCAGCAGCAGAAGCAGAAGCAGCAGCAGCAGAAGCAGAAGCAGAAGCAGCAGCAGCAGAAGCAGCGGAGCAACAGCAGAAGCAGCAGAAGCAGAAGCAGCAACAACAGAAGCAGCAGAGCAGCAGCAGCAGCAGCAGAAGCAGCAGCAGTAGCAGCAGCAGAAGCAGCAGTAGCAGCAGAAGCAGCAGCAGAAACAGAAGCAGCAGCAGAAGCAGCAGCAGAAGCAGTAGCAGAAGCAGTAGCAGAAGCAGTAGCAGCAGCAGAAGCAGCAGCAGAAGCAGCAGCAGCAGAAGCAGCAGCAGCAGCAGAAGCAGCAGCAGAAGCAGCAGCAGAAGCAGAAGCAGCAGCAGAAGCAGCAGCAGCAGAAGCAGAAGCAGCAGCAGAGGCAGCAGCAGAAGCAGCAGCAGAAGCAGCAGCAGAAGCAGAAGCAGAAACAGCAGCATAAGCAGCAGCAGAAGCAGCAGCAGAAGCAGTGGCAGAAGCAGAAGCAGAAGCAGAAGCAGCAGCAGCAGAAGCAGCAGCAGGAGAAGCAGAAGCAGAAGCAGAAGCAGCAGCAGCAGAGGCAGCAGAGCAGCAGCAGCAACAGCAGAAGCAGCAGAAGCAGCAGAAGCAGAAGCAGAAGCAGCAGAGGCAGCAGCAGCAGCAGAAGCAGCAGCAACAGCAGAAGCAGCAGAAGCAGAAGCAGCAGCAGAAGCAGCAGCAGAAGCAGCAGCAGAAGCAGTAGCAGCAGCAGAAGCAGCAGCACCAGAAGCAGCAGCAGAAGCAGAAGCAGCAGCAGCAGAAGCAGAAGCAGCAGCAGAGGCAGAAGCAGAAGCAGTAGCAGCAATAGCAGCAGAAGCAGCAGCAGAAGCAGAAGCAGAAACAGCAGCATAAGCAGCAGCAGATGCAGCAGCAGAAGCAGTGGCAGAAGCAGAAGCAGAAGCAGAAGCAGCAGCAGCAGAAGCAGCAGCATAAGCAGAAGGAGAAGCAGAAGCAGCAACAGCAGCAGCAGAGGCAGCAGAGCAGCAGCAGCAACAGCAGAAGCAGCAGAAGCAGCAGAAGCAGAAGCAGAAGCAGCAGCAACAGCAGAAGCAGAAGCAGAAGCAGCAGAAGCAGCAGAAGCAGCAGAAGCAGAAGCAGAAGCAGCAGAGGCAGCAGCAGCAGCAGCAGAAGCAGCAGCAACAGCAGAAGCAGCAGAAGCAGAAGCAGAAGCAGCAGCAGAAGCAGCAGCAGAAGCAGCAGCAGAAGCAGTAGCAGCAGCAGAAGCAGCAGCACCAGAAGCAGCAGCAGAAGCAGAAGCAGCAGCAGCAGAAGCAGAAGCAGTAGCAGCAGAAGCAGAAGCAGTAGCAGCAGAAGCAGCAGCAGAAGCAGCAGCAGCAGAAGCAGCAGCAGCAGCAGCAGAAGCAGAAGCAGAAGCAGCAGAAGCAGCAGCAGAAGCAATAATGCATCGATTGGAACTAAGCAACTCTGATTTACCCCGACGTGTCTAGCAGGACTTTGCAGTATAGACCTATGCAAGGAAACAATTATTTCGAGCATATTATAATGTGGAGCACAAATACTTGGAAAACAGTAGGATATCAACAATACGATATCAATACAATACAATACGGTGCATTGGAACTGTATTTTATATTACTCTTCTTCCAACCCATAGCTGGCGCAAGAGATATTCGCTGGATTGAGTCAATTGACATGTGTAATGTTACTAATGTATAATATTATTATGATCGACATTGGACAGTGCCTGGAGTAGGCTATAATGACCCCAGAGCGGAGAAGACAAAGGTTGGGAATTCAGAAGACAGGGATCCCAAAGTCCAGTTTGTTCCGCTGCTGGCGGGCACCAAATAGAATAGTGGTTCTAATCCTGTGAGTCGCGACAACCCACCCCCGCCCCCGCCCCAGGAGTCGCCTGACGATTTGCCAGTGGTCTGCTGAACCATTCAGAAATTGGTAGAAATGTAATAGCAATTTCAACTATAATCATCCTCATAGCAACATAAAAATAAAAAAAATTACTTAGTATTTTACTATTATTCATTAGGTTGCGGCAGCTAGGCCTAAATTCATTTTTGCTATTTTACTTGTCATGTGTAATTTCCACTTTGCTACTTTTTTAAAGATAATAAACAACACTCGGCTTGCTTCAAGAATAGCCTATGTGCTATCAGCTAGTGAAGCATATGCATGAGCGGAGACATACCGGTATGGGCGGGCCCCAAAATTTGTATTGGGAGGAGCTGCTTATGTCCCCAATATTTCATCATCAACAACCGAGGGACCAATGCCCGTAGGTAATATTTAAAAATATTTAATTATAACCATTATAAATTTCTGGTTTATTGCCTGTGCAACAATTATTGCGAGTGAAGGACGACGTGCTCATGATTCCTACGAAGAGGCTTGAGGTGGATTCGAACCAGCGTCCTTCCGGTTCCAAAGCACCGATCCCATAACCCCTGCACCACCGAGCCCAGATCAGCATGCAAACACACACACGCACGCACACGCACATGCACACACAGTCTTTAACACATCACATGTACATTTTATGCTTGTATCCAGGGCTTAAAGTGTGCCAGGACGGTCATGGACGGCGTCCTGGCACTTATTTTCGAGGCAGGACGCCGTCCTATGACTTATTTGGCCAGCACTGCCAGGACGGTCGTCCATGACTGCCAGGACGGCGTCCATGCAGTTCACAAATAGCTGGCAAACAAGAGCCTAAAATGGCTCCATTTGAGGTCGACACAGCTAAAAATGCGCCGGTCGCTGGGGCTCCGCCCCAGAACCCGCTGTCTTAGCTTCTTAATTACCTAAACTTTTCACTGTTGTGATTACCGTAAAGACAAAACCTTTATCTTTTACAATAAAACTTTTATTTTTTTGTTATCCTGGTAGCTTGCAACACTGAAAAACGACTTATTCTTGAAGTTTTCGCGACTTTATTGTTCACAAATAGCTGGCAAACAAGAGTCTAAAATGGCTCTATTTGAGGTCGACACAGCTAAAAATGCGCCGGTCGCTGGGGCTCCGCCCCAGACCCCGCTGGGGGAGCTTACGACGCTCCCCCAGACCCCCTAGTCGGCATGGGCTTCGTGCCTTCGGCACTCGCAGCCTTGCGCCTTCGGCGCCGCCACTGACGACCAATTATACAATTCAGCGTCCTGGCACTTCTTTTTTTTACACTTTAAGCACTGCTTGTATCCAGAATCCAGTTACACATGAAATGATGAGCGTGCATTCTTATATGCGATGACGACATCATAATTATGTCATCCTAAAGGATCAGCATTTATATACTAATAGGTCTTGTAGCGTATAACGAAGTGCGCGTGTGTATGTGTGGGTGGGTGCGTGTGCGTGTGTGTGTGTGTGGGTGTGTGGGTGTGTGCGTGTCTGTGTGCTTTGCGAATGAGAGATGATATCTTATGTATTCTATATCAGATTCGCTTTCTCCTCCTCCTCCTCCTCCCTCTCTTCCTCCTCCTCCCTCTCCTCCTCCTCCCCTTCCTCCTCCTCCTCCTCCTTCTCCTCCCTTTCCTCCTCCTCCTCTTCCCTCTCCTCCTCCACCTCCTCCTCCTCCTCCTACTCTTCTTGCTCCACCTCCTCCTCCTCCTCCCTCTCCTCCTCCTCCCCTTCCTCCTCCTCCTCCTCCTCCCTTTCCTCCTACTCTTCTTCCTCCTCCTCCTCCTCCTCCTCCTCCTCCTCCTCCTCCTCCTCCTTAGTGGTTTCCCATGCAGTTCTTAGTTTCAAAGTCCCACGAACGTCGGTCGGATTGAGTGAGTGAGACTTTTATCTTTATCGAAGGCAACGGACGACGATCGCCGATCAACTGTTGTCACGACGGAGACTCAGACAGACAGTCAGACTGTGTCTTGGCTTTTCATGGCATGATTATTTAGAAGCGACATCTCAAGAGTCGAGTCGTCTTGTTGCGTCGTCTTGTCTTCTCAATGATTTCTTCTCGAATTCCTTTCGATGTCGTTTCGTCCACAGCAGCAGAACATCGCAAATGTTGCAATCCTCATTTTTCAATTAATATTAATTTTGACTAAAAAGCGACAATTTAAGAAGAAACTCTTCACTTTAACTGCAGAAGTGAATTTAATGTCGAATAATGTTCTGACTGGCAGCGATGAGGAAGTTACTTTGTTTAGGAGAAACCATAGAGGAGAAGGATTAGGAGAAAGAAGAGGAGGAGAAGGAGGAGGAGGAGAAGGAGGCAGAAGAGGAGGAGGAGGAGAAGGAGGCAGAAGAGGAGGAGGAGGAGAAGGAGGAGGAGGAAAAGGAGGAGGAGGAGGAGTTGTGAGCTGCAGCATCTGCAATAGGGAAATGCGAATTTAGCTGATGGTGGATAAAAGAGAATGAATTTAGAAATGAATCTCTCTATTTTAAATTACCTCTTCATCTTCATTTGACCTTCTCATCTTCATTTGACCTTCTCATCTTTTGCTGATCATCTGACTCTACGCTCTGCTCATTCGACGATAGTTTTTCTTTTCTCATCTTCTAATGCAGCTACATGTAGAGTCCTGCGAGCAAAGCGTTCAGAACGACTCGTTCGTATCTCTTACTCTCTATAACAATGTAGAGAGTGAGAGAGAGACAGAGAGAGACATAGAGAGAGAGAGAAAGATAGAAAGAGAGGAGAGAGAGACAGTCAGACAGAGAGAGACAGACAGAGAGAGACAGAGAAATAGAGAGACATAGACATAGATAGAGACAGAGAAATAGAGATAAAGAGAGAGACAGACAGGCAGAGAGAGAGAGAGACAGACAGAGTGACAGAGAGAGAGAGAGAGACGCTAGAACATGACATATAAGAAGAGTGTTGTTGGGGCAGAGGTGTTGCGTGGAAGACGAGAGATAAGCGATGAACGGCTGTTCTAATCACCAGCAGACAGCGGTTGAGCGAGAAGCACACATACACACACATACACACACATACACACACATACACACACACATACACACAAATACACACACACACATACAGACATACACACACATACACACATACACACACATACACACACATACACACACACACATACAGACATACACACACATACATACACACATACACACACATACACACACACATACACGCACATACACACACACATACACGCACATACACACATACACACACATGCACACACACATACATACATACACACACATACATACATACACACACATACATACATACACACACATACATACATACACACACACATACACGCACATACACGCACATACACACATTCACACACATATACACACATTCTTAGATGATGGCAGCAAGATAATCGCATCTTTAGCAGCAGCAGCAGCAGCAGCAGCAGCAGCAGCAGCAGCAGCCATAATATATTATAGCATCCGATGTTAATTGGAGCGCGCCATGTAGGTCTATTCGGTCTATTGTTTGACGGCTTCGATGCCTGCAGATGTGTCTATCTTAGATGCCTTCACAAAAGACAACATAGGACACAGAGGCATACAGACAAAGACATACGGACGGACAGGTTGAATCGAACAGAAATGAACAGAGACATACATGGACAGACAGCGACATACACATAGACATGTGGAAACAGACATGGACAGCCACATAAGCATATAGAAACAGACATAGGCTGAGAGAGATAAGCAAACTATGGTTGTTGATTAATCGCGATTAACGCGTTAAAATAGTTTGCGATTAAAATTTTTAGCGCATTGATCGTACGCGTTAATTTTATCCGATTAAAATTAGACGGAATAAAGTGTATACTTGAAAGTAATGATATATTCTTTGCAAATAATTATTGCAAGAAAGAAGTTGAGTATAATTTTTATTATAGCAATTCGTCGCTCAATTTATTATCATGAGCTGCATGCGAACCAAAGCATGCCTTTATATTTTTAAAATGTATTTTGTTATTGCTTCCAAGTCACACAAGACAGTTCTATTTTTTGACAATGCAGTAGATAGACAACAAATGTGATAGCAGAACATAATCAATCATCGCCAACGACGAGCCGTAGACATCGTCCACTCAAATTGTTTCAACTCTTTGTCAGACTACATTGGTTGAACTCCAGGAGATGACAAGTCCAATGGAAGCAGGTTTCAAGTAATATCTTAGATGCATACAGAAGGACAAAAGAGATGAGGTTTGGCAAGAGCTGCAACTTCTTGTGAAAATTTTTAACCAACTTGATGTGGTTCAAAGGGACTAATGTTAATTTAACAAGAGCATCTCTTGAACACACCAATGTAGTAAGCCTAAACAAACTGGTCTGCGTAAACAATTCTCTGAATAAATAATTAATTTTGCTACTTAAAAAAACCGGTTGTTTAATTTTCATATTTATATCATACTAGATGTGTTACCCGGCGTTGCCCGGGAAATATAGGGTTTTAAACACTACTCCACTGTGGTACCCATCGTAGACCGCTAGATTTCGGGTTTTCGCCAACCCTCCGCCCCACCCCGCTTCCCCAAAAGGCCAAAGGTGACCCGCCGCTGCGGGGCGCTGCGAAAATTATTACTCGGCGGGTATGACGTCATGGGTTGTAGACTCTTTACTGAAGCGTTATTATTGATGAAATCTGTCTCAAAACGCTAATAACTTTTGTTTTAAACGGAATTAAAACCTGAAAATAGTTGCGATGACCTTATAATTTGGGTAAGAATCGATTGCAATAATTTTTTTAAACCGACGCTGTTTCATTTCCGAGCCTATTCTGCAGGGGAGAGTCAAAAGCGTACAAACAAACAAACATAAGGAAAGTGTTTCTGCCTTATAATATAGATTAAAGGTGGCTGAAACTAAAGAAATTAACGGATATTGAACAGTTGACTGATTTGAACAGTGCTTTGATTCTCTCTGTTGTACAAAACTGTTAGAAAATAACGAAATGCAGAAATTCAATGGAGCCAAAGGTCACTAAAATTGTTTGCTATAGAAAGTATAGGGTCTAAAGTCTATGCATGTCTTCATTTTTGCTTCAAGGTCTTTAGAAACATTATTAAGGTCAATATACTTGAAGGAGATGTTTTGCGATTAATTAGCAGTTAATTGCGATTAAAAAATTAATTGTGCAATTAATTTCGATTAAATGTTTTAATCGAACAACAGCCCACAAACAAACACAAACACATACAGATGGCTTGACGATTATAAGTTAAGACGCAGGTGAAGGAACCAAACATTGAACTCGTTTAATAAATTAAACATTTTATCCGTGAAAGAACGAATAGGCAAAGGAAGGGAAGAACAACTGAATGGATGAGAACCATTATTTTCTCGTTCTTTCGTTCTTTCGCTCTTTCGTTCGATGAACGTTGAAAGCGACGTTTAATCTCGTCGATCGAAACAAAGCCGCAGATTTCGCTCTGTTTGTTTC
>OX457041.1:5000-185000 GCA_949752735.1 Lumbricus terrestris | reverse complement strand
CATCGACCGGGGTCGTGACGACGAAGACCGACCTCCGATCCATCTCCTACGCTCAACATCTCGTTCGCATCACAGCTCAAGACGGAGGTCGTCCACCGCGAACGTCATCCGTCGATGTGAGAATCGTCATTGACTCAAGCATCGCATTCGAAGACAATGACGACGACGCCAGTGCCAGAGGAGGAGGAGCAGGAGGAGCAGGAGGAGCTCAGAAGCCGACTCTGCTGTCGAGGAAGCCGGAAAGAGGACGAGAGGAGGGAGATGAAATGGAGGAGTCTGGGGAGGAGAATGCTGAGTCTAATCACTTGCTCATCGTCATAGCTGTGTCTTGTGTGGCAGCGGCTGTGCTCATCATCTTGATTGCAGTTGTCGTGATCGTTCGGTGGATCGAGAGAAGGAACCAACCGTCAGCCGTCTACCATTGCAGGGAGCAGGAGAGGAAAGTGATGGCCGACAAGAAGCAGGACGACGACGAAGACGACGACGACAACGATGATGATGATGGTGATGGTGATGGTGATGGTGAAGGTGAGGCTGCACCTGTGAACGACTGTTCCATTCGAAGAACAACAGCTGCAGACTCCGATCATTCCATCCGTTCACAGGTCAGAAAATAATATACGAAAAACAAGAATTTCAGTCTTCTTCCATTTCATCCATAGAGACTGTCTGTCTACCAGTATATATATATATATAAGTATATATATATAATATATATTATATATATATACACATAAAGACTGTCTGTCTACCAGTATATTATTATATAGAGTCTATAATATATATTTGAATCGATATTCGGGCGTTGCACTTATTGTTCGTTTGTGTTTTATGAATGTTGAATGCGATAATTATGTCAGACGAAAGACGTTGAAGGAAGTCTTGCTACATGTAGAACGGATGAGACATTGTCTGGTGGAAGATGCTTCTGCAACTGCAAATTACTCTCAGTCTTATCTCAGAAGATTGTCATCGTACGTCACAGTGCTGCTGCTGCTGCTGCTGCTGCTGCTGCCGCTGCTGCTGCTGCTGCTGCTGCCGCTGCCGCCGCTGCTGCTGCTGCCGCTGCTGCTGCTGCTGCCGCTGCCGCCGCTGCTGCTGCTGCCGCTGCTGCTGCTGCTGCCGCTGCTGCCGCTGCTGCTGCTGCTGCTGCTGCTGCTGCTGCTGTATATGCCACAGCGGATGGATCGAACAGTTTACGATCGGCGACGTGATTCGGTCGCGTAGTAATACAGAGACGACATAATAATTTTGGTCAACGACCAAGACACGTGACTACGGCTGAAAGCGATTGGATTTCGATCTGCGTCGATTTGAGATCAAATCATATGATATCTTAATAACTAATTGATTTATTCATTAATTTATATATCACCTCTTACGTTGAAGAAACTACCCAGAGGCGCTCCCGACACCAGCATGGCGAAAAGGGAAAGTTGCAAGGCGCTTCAGTAAGAGAATCACAGAGCATGCTAATTTCAAGGTCAATCCGATATCTCAGGGAGCAATCGCAGTTCAAAGGGTGCCAGATCCTTCATGCAGCAGCCGATGTTCAAAGGGAATCCGTTCACTCAGGGGTAGCCGATGTTCAAAGGGAGTCCGTTCACTTAGGGAGTAGCCGATGTTCAAAGGGAGTCCGTTCACTCAAGGAGTAGCCGATGCTCAAAGGGAGTCCGTTCACTCAAGGAGTAGCCGTGGCCTAAAGATAGTCCGTTCACTCAAGGAGTAGCCGATGTTCAAAGGGAGTACGTTCACTCAAGAAGTAGCAGTGGCCTAAAAAGAGTCGTTCACTCAAGGAGTAGCCGATGTTCAAAGGGAGTCCGTTCACTCAAGGAGTAGCCGTGACCTAAAGAGAGTCCGTTCACTCAAGGAGTAGCCGTGGCCTAAAGAGAGTCCGTTCACTCAAGTAGTAGCCGATGTTCAAAGGGAGTCCGTTCACTCAAGTAGTAGCCGATGTTCAAAGGGAGTCCGTTCACTCAAGTAGTAGCCGATGTTCAAAGGGAGTCCGTTCACTCAAGTAGTTGCCGATGTTCAAAGGGAGTCCGTTCACTCAAGGAGTAACCGATGTTCAAAGGGAGTCCGTTCACTCAAGGAGTAGCAGTGGCCTAAAGAGAGTCCATTCACTCAAGGGGTAGCCGATGTTCAAAGGGAGTCCGTTCACTCAAGGAGTAGCCGTGGCCTAAAGAGAGTCCGTTCACTCAAGGAGTAGCCGATGTTCAAAGGGAGTCCGTTCACTCAAGTAGTAGCCGTGGCCTATAAACAATCCGTTCATTCAGGACGGCGTTCAGATTTGAAGAAAGTGCCACTATTCAAACGTCATCAGAATATTCTGACAAAATGCCATAACCTTTTGTGCGATCTTCTCATTTGCTTCAATCTCATCCATGGATACGTTCGAAAATCAGTCTTGCACCTCGTGTATCGTCCTCTTTCTGTCTGATAATTATCTCTCTCTTTCCCTTCCCTCATCCCTCCCTCTCCCCTCTCCCTTCTATCTCCCATATCTCTCTCACTCTCACTCTCACTCTCACACACACTCTCTCTCTCTCTCTCTCCTCTCTCTCTCTCCTCTCTCTCTCTCTCTCTCTCTCTCTCTCTCTCTCTCTCTCTCTCTCTCTCTCTCTCTCTCTCTCTCTCTCTCTCTCTCTCTCTCTCTCTCTCTCTCTCTCTGTATCTCTATCTCTATCTCTCCCTCCCCCTCTCCCCCCATCCCCTCTCCATTTCCGTCTCCTCTATCTCTCTCTGTCTGTCTCTCTGTCCCTCTCCTTTTTTCTCTCTCTCTCACTGTGTCTCTGTCTCTTTCTGTCTGTCTCTCTCTCCCTGTCTCTTGTTTTCTCTCTGCCTCTCTCTGTCTGCGGACACGTGTTCATTGAACGCCATTTCCTCTCTAGCATCCATGACATTTTGTTCCTCTGTCCATCCTTCCTTCCTTCCTTCTCTCCTTCCTTCCTTCCTTCCTTCATTCATTCCTTCCTTCTCTTCTTCCTTCCTTCCTTCTCTCCTTCCTTCCTTCCTTCCTTCATTCATTCCTTTCTTCCTTTTTTCCTTCCTTCCTTCCTTTCTTCCTCAATAGCATTTCTTCATTTCACATATTTCCTTCTCTCCTCCTTGCTTCCCACTGTCTTTGTCCTGTCCTTTTGTCTTGCCATCGTCCTTTATATCTTCTTTTCCTCCCAGCTCTCTTCCTTCCGCCGACTCTGCAGACGAGCAACCCGCATTTTTCGTTGACCTTTGATTTCATCTCGAGATGAAACGGTCTTCAATGAAACGAATGAACGATTATTTTATTACATAGAGAATGGAAGACGACCGAAATGGAGACAGCGAAGCACGAAGACCAGCAGCAGGAGGAGGAGGCGGAGGAGGAGGAGGAGGAGGCGGAGGAGGAGGAGGAGGAGGAGGCGGCCGAGCGGTCAACGAATCCGTGGCATCGTTTGAGGTTGGTTCGTCTCCATTGGCAACGTCAATCAAACGACCATCTTAGGTGTCGCTTACGAAGAGATAGGGAAGTGTAGGGAAGGGACAGTAGGGACAACGGAAATAGTGGGGGAAGGTGGCGACGGAGGAGACGGTGTCGACGGTGGGGGCAGTGGGGGGGATAGTGAAGGACGGTTGGAGGATGAGGAGACGGTAGAGGACGGAAGATCATCGGGATAAGGTGAGGACGTTGGGAGACGGTGGAAGGTGAGGAAGATGGGGGGAAGATGGAGAAGGATGGGGGAAGATGGGGTGGGAGCCGTATGGGACGGTGGGGGGACGGTGGTGGAGATGTGGGTGACGTTTTGGGACGATAAAAACCCTGCACTCTTTCTCTCTCTGAGAAAAGCTACTAAAATCGGTGACGACATTGAACAACCTTCGCTGACAATAATATTATTTCTTGATTCACTATTTTCTCTTTTCTCTTCTTGCATCTGCCACATCTGCACGTGACGTCATCACACTTCCGGTTGACCAGCGGAAGTCACGCGATGGTGACGTCATCTTCATTGACGTCGCCGATAACTCATCGTTGACTGACGTTTCGGGAGACAGTGGATTGGGAGCAACAATGGAAGAGATCGATAGATGGATGATCATCGGCGGACCACATCACCACCACCACCACCAGCAGCAGCAGCACCAGCAGCAGCACCAGCAGCAGCATCCAATGACTCCAGGTATGCAACAAAGCCCTTTGTTCTTCTTTCTTCTTCCACTTTATGTAATGGATGAGAAAGGCTAAAGATGGAGGGAGGGTCGACTGGTGGATCTGCTAATATTATTATACGTGGAAAATATGTGATATAGTGAGAAACAGACAGACAGATAGGATGGACTACAGAAAGAGACAAGAATAGACCGAGACAGACACATACACAGAAACAAAGAGAGAGAGACATACAGGGAGGGCCATAAAAAAGTAACCCCTAAGGTTTTTTGCCCATATCTTGGCCACAAGTAAGAATTTCGAAATGGAATTTTACAGGCTTAAAGACAATTCATATTTACACAATGTCATGATGGCCGGATTTCGTCAAAATATTTCAAACACAGCAAAAGTTATATCACTTTTAGTGAGGCCACCCACCGTTTTTGACGATTCAAAAACGAAAACAAAAAGTAACAAAAACACGATTTTATTAAGTCTCATCTCAAATAACAGTGTTGTCAAATTGACTTGGTAGTGCTTCACAACTTGTGTTCAGTGTGCCTACCACCAGTGCCAAAACTTCTTTTGAGTCTCTTTGCAAAGTTCTTGATGGACCTGTTGATTAATCTGACAGATTTCTTATTTACCAATTTGATTGTCATCTTGCTAAGTGACGTGCAGCTACGCTGGTACCCTGTTCCTTTTTTAAATAGTGATAATAATGATCATCTGGCAAAATCAAGGCTATTTGATGACAAATATTTGAGATGAGACTTAATAAAATTGTGTTTTTGTTAACGTTTGTTGCGTTACCCTACTGAATCGTCAAAAACGGTGGTGGCTTCGTTGAATGTGGCATAACGTTTGTTCTGTTTGAAAATTTTTGATGAAATCTGGCCATCATGTGTAGATATGAATTGTCTTTAAGCCTGTAAAATGTCATTTCGATATTCTTACTTCTGGCCAGGATATTGGTCAGAATAAATAAATTGTTTTTTTTCAACTGTTTGCTGCGTTACGTTTTTGAATCGTCAAAAAACGGTGGGTGGCCTCACTAAAAGTGATATACCTTTTGTTCTGTTTGAAATATTTTGATGAAATCCGGCCATCATGTGTAAATAACTAAATATGAATTGTCTTTAAGCCTGCCAAATTTCATTTCGAAATTCTTACTTCTGGCCGAGATATGGGCAAAAAACCGTAGGGGTTACTTTTTTATGGCCCACCCTGTACAATATTGTACATGCATGCAGACATCCAGACATACAGACAGTGAGACAGACATCCAGACAGGCAGTTATATAGACAGACAGACAGACAGACAGAGAGCTAAAGGATTCTTCATCTAGTTATCATCGGTGTCTTGTGGATGAGTTTTGAGATGAAATTGAATCGATCCGAATAAGTGAATAAGTGAATAAGTGAATAAGCGAATAAGCGAATAAGTGAATAAGTGAATAAGTGAATAAGCGAATAAGCGAATAAGTAAGAAGAAGTCGTCCATCAAATGACGACTGACGCCTTCGTCCGGTTGTCTGTTTGTTTGTTTTGTTTATTTCATTTGTTTATGGGTCTGTTTGGTTTGTTTGCGAAGTATCGGTTAGTTTGGTCTTTTTGCTTAGACTATTTGGTCTGCATGGTCTGTTTGTTTGGTCCTTTCGGTTTGCTTGGTTTGTGTGGTCTGTTTTGGTCTGTCGTCGACGGTGCATTGGTCGCTGGTCAGGCTTTGCTTGGAGAAGATGATTGAGGAAACATTGGCGAAGTATTCCTCGTGGAAATCACGGTCTGCGACAAACAGACGCCAACGATCCCCCCCGAGTCATTTGCAGAGGGAAGAAGGACAAATGAATCGGTCCATAATGGAAGAGCAGGACGAGGAGGAGGAGGAGAGGAGGATGAGGATGATGATGATGATAAGGTGAAGGATGAGGAAGAGGAGGAGGAGGAGGAGGAGATGAAGGAGGAGGAAGAGGAGGAGGTGAAGGAGGAGGAGGAGGATGATAGATCAGTTGCTGATGTTGAGTTGCTGGTATCTTTCCGAAAGTCGCTGATCGGATACGACGACGACGACGACGACGACGATTGTGATGATAATAATATTATGATCAGGAAACGATTGTTAAATGGGAGAAGAAGAAGAGGAGGAGAATGAAGAGGAGGAGGAAGATGGCGGGTCATGGATGGAGACAAGGAGATGTATGGAGACAAGGAGAATGAGTAGATGGATGAAGGAGATAAAGAAGAAGAGGGGAAAGAAGAAGAGGAGATGGATGGATCCGATTTGACCAGGGTCTATGACAACAGAGGTCGTTACCCTGGACAGAAATATGCTCGGCGTACTACCAGAAATAAAATAGTATGCTCGGCGTATTACAGCACTTGAGAGCTCTAAATTAGAAGAGGAGAGGAGAAGGAAGAAGAAGAGAAGGAATTAAGAGAGGAAGGAAGGAGAAGTAAGAAGAGAAGAAAGAAGAGGAGAAAGAAGAAGAGGAGAAAGAAGACCATGAGAAGGAAGAACAGGAGGAGAAAGAACAGGAAAATCAAGCTGTGGAGAAGGAAGAATAGGAGAAGGAAGAAGATGAGAAGGAGTAGGTGAGTGCCATCTGCCATGTACCTTCGGTCAATCATTCGCCGATCGGCAAATGGTTGAGTCAATAGACGATGAAATCAGATGAAGAGGGTGAATTATAGAAGTAGCAAGATATGGAGGCAGATACAGAGACAGACAGGGACGATGAACAGGGACAGGGACAGAGACAGAGGCACGGACAGAGACAGAGACAGGGACAGAGACGATGGACAGGGACAGGGACAGAGACAGAGACAGGGGCAGAGACATGGACAGAGACAAAGACAGGGACAGAGACATGGACAGGGACGATGGACAGGGACAGAGACAAAGACAGGGACAGAGACAGGGACAGGGACGATGGACATGGACAGGGAGATGGACAGGGACAGGGACAGAGGCACGCACAGAGACATGGACAGGGACAGCGACAGAGACAGAGACAAAGACAGGGACAGAGACATGGACAGGGACAGAGACAGAGACAAAGACAGGGACAGAGACATGGACAGGGACGATGGACAGGGACAGGGACAGGGACAGAGATAGAGACAGAGACAGGGACAGAGACAGGGACAGGGACATGGAGAGGGAGAGGGACAGAGACAGAGACAAAGACAGGGGCATGGACAGGGACAAAGACAAAGACATGGACAGGGACGATGGACAGGGATAGAAACAAAGACAGGGACAGAGACATGGACAGGGAGATGGACAGGGACAGGGACAGAGGCACGGACAGAGACATGGACAGGGACAGCGACAGAGACAGAGACAAAGACAGGGACAGAGACATGGACAGGGACAGAGACAGAGACAAAGACAGGGACAGAGACATGGACAGGGACGATGGACAGGGACAGGGACAGGGACAGAGATAGAGACAGAGACAGGGACAGAGACAGGGACAGGGACATGGAGAGGGAGAGGGACAGAGACAGAGACAAAGACAGGGGCATGGACAGAGACAGAGAC
This sequence comes from Lumbricus terrestris, assembly GCA_949752735.1. Taxonomy (NCBI): domain Eukaryota; kingdom Metazoa; phylum Annelida; class Clitellata; order Crassiclitellata; family Lumbricidae; genus Lumbricus; species Lumbricus terrestris. Next base: position 177,324 of record OX457041.1, on the reverse strand, counting down.
AGAGACATGGACAGGGACAGCGACAGAGACAGAGACAAAGACAGGGACAGAGACATGGACAGGGACAGAGACAGAGACAAAGACAGGGACAGAGACATGGACAGGGACGATGGACAGGGACAGGGACAGAGATAGAGACAGAGACAGGGACAGAGACAGGGACAGGGACATGGATAGGGAGAGGGACAGAGACAGAGACAAAGACAGGGGCATGGACAGGGACATGGACAGGGAGATGGACAGGGACAGGGACAGAGACAGAGACAAAGACAGAGACATGGACAGGGACAGAGACAGAGACAAAGACAGGGACAGAGACATGGACAGGGACAGAGACAGAGACAAAGACAGGGACAGAGACATGGACAGGGACGATGGACATGGACAGGGACAGAGATAGAGACAGAGACAGGGACAGAAACAGAAACTGGTGGAAGACAATTGGGAAGAAGTCAAGTTCGCAACAATACTTTCTTTTTGCCGAAATCATCATCATCATCATCATCATCATCATCATCATCATCATCATCATCATCATCATCATCATCATCATCATCATCATCATCATCATCATCATCATCATCATCATCATCATCATCATCATCATCATCATCACCACCACCACCACCACCACCACCACCACCACCACCACCACCACCACCACCACCACCACCACCACCACCACCATCATCATCATCATCATCATCATCATCATCATCATGTACGTCATGCACTTCGTGCAATTTCCTGAGATTAATGAGTGCAGCTGTTTTCTCTCTGTACTGTAACAGACGCAACGAATGGTTGGATGAAAGAAGAGGTCGGTCGACAGCTGCAGTACAGCTACTACTCTCTGCCCCGGGTCAACACCAACAGCAACTCTACCTCAGCTGCTGCTGCTGCTGCTGCTGCTGCTGCTGAAGCCGTTCCTTACTTGACATCTACGTTTAAAGGAGGAGTACCTCACAGCTGCGCCACTCAGATTGCCTTGGCAGCATCGCCCCACTACAGTCCCGGAAGAGGAGAAAGAGGAGAAAGGGGAGGAGGAGGAGGAGGAGAAAGAGGAGGAGAAAGAGGAGGAGGATACGACGGCTGTGAAGACGCCATCTACCGATGCAGCAGCAGAAGTAGTAGCAGCAGCCGCTGTGCTCAGCCGCTGGCTCCGTTTGAGCTTTTGACCGGCGGCAACATCAAAGAACATCAAAAGTACCGCCAAGATGACCGACGAAAGATGAGCGAAAGTCTGATGGACGAGATTCACAGGTTTAAAAGAAGAATGGCCAAGTTGGGATCGCCACCGCCGCCGCCACCACCGCCACACAGCTCAGCGCTGCGGCGGCGGCAGAAGCAGGATGAAAATCCGAGAGACGAAGACGAAGACGACGATGATGGACCCGACGAATGCCACGCTCCAAAAGGCAGATCGCTTTATGACGAGGACGATGACAACGAGGATGAAGAGGAGGAGGAGGAGGACTACGAGGATGAGGATGATGGAGATGACTATGAGCAAGTGGATGAGAAGGGATGGAGCGATCAGAGGCAATACTTGCGTCCTATGTTCTCTAAACACGAGACGATGGCGTCATAGGATGACGGTTGATGACGTCATAGGATGACGGTTGATGACGTCATAGGATGACGGTTGATGACGTCATTTCAGATCTTCTGCTTTTTCGATTCTAGCTTTGAACAAAGATCGAAAGGAGAAAGTCTCGCTTTCGAATTGACGATTTTCAAAATGCGAAAAATATTGATTTAATCATTTAATGAATTAATGAGAAATGGAAGAAGTGAAGATATTTCACTTGGAGAAAGGCTGATGGCAAAGACAATCAAGATCAGTTTTTGCCTGTCCATGACTTAAAAAAGGAAAGAAAAAAGGAAAAGTGACTCTCTCTCTCTCTCTCTCTCTCTCTCTCTCTCTCTCTCTCTCTCTCTCTCTCTCTCTCTCTCTCTCCTCTCTCTATCTTTCTCTTTCTCTCTTATATATCCGCTTTCTCATCTTCTCTGCTCTCTGACTCCAATCCTCATCTTCTCTGCTCTCTGACTCCAATCCTCATCTTCTCTGCTCTCTGACTTCAATCCTCATCTTCTCTGCTCTCTGCCTCCTCTCTAGGGTTTAAAGTGGGTGGGAACGCGTGGGAACGACGTTCCCACGGCTCTCGAAATTCTTGGCTTGCGTTCCCATTGCTCATCATGATGGAGCGCCAAAACACATGCATTTCAATGCAATTCTTCATCAGCGTTCCCACTGCAAACATTCAGCGTTCCCACTGCTCACCCAAAACACTTTAACCACTGCCTGCGGCTCGGAGTCCTCTCAATGATGCAGTCAGATCATAATAATATTCCCCTTCGTCGTCATCATCGTGGAGTCCTCTCAATGATGCAGTCAGATCATAATAATATCCCCTTTCGTCGTCATCATCGTGGAGTCCTCTCAATGATGCAGTCAGATCATAATAATATCCCCCTTCGTCGTCATCATCGTGGAGTCCTCTCAATGATGCAGTCAGATCATAATAATATCCCCCTTCGTCGTCATCATCGTGGAGTCCTCTCAATGATGCAGTCAGATCATAATAATATCCCCCTTCGTCGTCATCATCGTGGAGTCCTCTCAATGATGCAGTCAGATCATAATAATATCCCCTTTCGTCGTCATCATCGTGGAGTCCTCTCAATGATGCAGTCAGATCATAATAATATCCCCCTTCGTCGTCATCATCGTGGAGTCCTCTCAATGATGCAGTCAGATCATAATAATATCCCCCTTCGTCGTCATCATCGTGGAGTCCTCTCAATGATGCAGTCAGATCATAATAATATCCCCTTTCGTCGTCATCATCGTGGAGTCCTCTCAATGATGCAGTCAGATCATAATAATATCCCCCTTCGTCGTCATCATCGTGGAGTCCTCTCAATGATGCAGTCAGATCATAATAATATCCCCCTTCGTCGTCATCATCGTGGAGTCCTCTCAATGATGCAGTCAGATCATAATAATATCCCCCTTCGTCGTCATCGTCGTCTCTTCCAGTCGTCACTCAAACTCAGCGATTATTTTCTTTTTAGCACTTCCCTTAAACAATAATTATTATTATTATTGCGCTATTTAAGGTTCCGCCTCTCATCCCATGATGAGGACGTTGCTACGTTGCTGCTGCTGCTGCTGCTGCTGCTGCTGCTGCTGCTACTGTTTAGATAGGCGCGCTTAGTCGCACCCTTGTGGGAAAATAAAAGCAACAAGAGGAGCAAAGTAACTCTGGCCTCTTTGTTCATAAGAAAGTGATCAGAAGGATTGGCTTTCTTTGCTCTGACAATGCATTGTACGTGTACCGTCAACTGTACGGGTAACTTTGATATGCGGGGTAACTTTGACCCACCCGGGGTAACTTTGATATGCGGGGTAACTTTGATATGCGGGGTAACTTTGACCCACCCGTGGTAACTTTCATATGCGGGGTAACTTTGATAATTATACCGGGTAACTTTGACCCACCCGGGGTAACTTTGATATGCGGGATCGACTTTGACAATTACCTGGCAAGAAGGTTGTCATCGGTGACAATTTAGCTTCACATTGATTTTTTTCTATAAGCTTACACGTTTACGTGTTATTGAGGCTGCAAAGTTAAACGAAATCATTTCGCTTCAAATCCGACTCAGCTTCTTCAAGCATAGGACGTTGGAGTTTTCCATGCTTTGAAGATTGATTGAAGGAAAGTTAGAAATCAAGTTCTCAAACGATTACCAGATGAGAACAGGGAAGGAAGTTGGTGGGCATAGAATTGAAGTAAAGCTATAACTAAAAAGAAACTGGTAAAAGCTTTTGAAATACGTTGTCCCTTTGGCAACGGAAAAGACATTTTTTGGATATCCTCTCAATGGCCAGTTATACAGTTATGGACTTTTTGGATCCCCAGATGGTAGGGGATACTTGTTTCTTTTTTAAACTGAAGAAAATTATCAATGTAGCCCCTATTAGGTCCCTATTTGATTACACATTGAAAAGAAAGAAATTATTAAAATAACCCCACCCCTGGGGTTGCAATGATAACTCTTTGGCTTTAAAAAATATATACTAGGTATTCTTGAAAAATAAATAAAATCGAGTTTCATCGTAATCACAAGACATCATTTGGTACAATACAGCAAAAAAGGGAAATATTTTTTAAAAATTCCTTTTATGGAACCAAACATGCAAAAAACTATCAAAGTATCCACTATCCAGTTGACGGTAGTTCTAAATGGACAATTGTTCAGGAACTCGGTTTCAATGAAGCGACCCACACAGTCGTTTCGTTATGCATAAACGAAGTGTTGCTCAAATACAGGATTGAATAATAATGATGATGCCGAAAGACCTTTAGCACCAGGACCGGATTTACATGTAATCCAACTAAGCAACTGAATGAATGAATGAATGAATGAATGAATGAATACAAGGTAAGGACTAAGGTTAGGGTAAGGACAAAGGTTAGGGTATTAACTAAGATTAAGGTGAGGACTAAGGTTAGGGTAAGGACAAAGGTTAGGGTAAGGACAAAGGTTAGGGCAAGAACTAAAGTTAAGGTGAAAGCCAAGGTAAGGGTAAAGACTAAGATTAAGGTAAGGACTAAGGTCATGGTAAGAAAACCTAGTAGGAAACTCTTCCTGAGGAGCAACTCGGATATTTTTCTCGCAGAGCAAGGTCTTCCGAAATAGTCATCGCGAATGCTGCAACGCGGCGCGATTCCAATGCATTTAAAAGTCAAGCAAACTTGGTTGATTGTGTTTGTCCAGTGTAGACGATTTTTAGAGCACCACCAAAAAGCCGCAAGCACTGGAGCTGGATGCCTAGTAGGAAACTCCTTCTGATGAGCAACTCAGATATTTTCTGGCCGCGCAAAGTCGATGTCAACAGCTATAAATGCGTTGGACTCGGGGCTCTGTCCATGCAGACCCCGCATTGGAAAAGACTTAATTATTTTGGTGGTTTAAGTACAGTATATTGATTCTCTGATAAAACATTAATAGTTCAGTTCGTTGTGTTTCCAAAGTAGCCTAAAGAGAATGATCCTATAAATCTACATCTCCCAATGTGCCAATATATATATATATATATATATATATATATATATATAATTCGTTTATTCAAGAAAAACTAAGTTGACATACCGCAACTTATTACATGAAACAAAAAGTATTTTAAAGAAGTAAATGGGCTAAAAGCCTAAAATAACGAGTGTCCACAGAATTCAGGCTGGAAGCATGCGAAAGATAGATTTCTGGTTCTTAGAGTTTACAAACAGTCTTAAAAAGAACACGAGAGATGAAATTAAAGTCATCTTTCCTAGGCAGTTTGCTCTCCGTATGTTACAGTAGGCCTGATGAAAGACCCTTCAGCAAAATAACATTGTTGAAGAGCATGCCGCAGAGAGCAATGAGAGACATGCAAAGGTCTAACTACGCTGCATGGAACCAGAGGCTTCTATCCCCCCCTAAGCAACCGGGCGCAATCCATTTTCTTTCCCCCCTTTTCTGGACCGGCCTTCCTCTATGTGCGCAATATAATGCAATCTAGCGCATGCCCTCCTCTAGTGTGGGAATGAAGGTTTTTTGGTGAGGGTGACAAACGAGCATCCAGCAGACGATCGCCGAAGCATGTGTAGCGCCGAGAATGGACCTGGTATGGGGAGGGAATGTGCCCCTCCCCATAAGAAATTTTTACGATTTCCGCATTGCAATTTCAGCATTTTAAGCTGTCCTCTTAACAAAATTACTCTACTGTTTCAGTGGAGGAATTGCTGCCAAAATTGGGCAGCCATATGTGTTGCGCCTCTGATCAGTGTGCATTCGAGAGGCGTTACATCAATTTTTAGAGCACAATGCAATACAATAAAATACAATGTAGGCCTAGGTCCTACATTGTAAGCCCACGTAATAATGATGTTGCTTTACTAAGTGTTCAAGGACCAAATTTGACTGTCTGAAATTTGAAAGATAACATTGGAAAGAAGCCATTTAGTTGTGCAAAATAGTATTTGTATTAACATTATTTTTTCAATTTTAAAATGATTGTATTATTTATTAAAATAGTAAAAACATCACTATAATCATGCAATAGGAAATTTTTATTATGGTATATTATAGCTGTTATAGCAGTTCATGTAATTCAAAAATGCAGATAGTAGACTAACTAAAAACTCAAAGTGTATAAAGTGTATACATTTTGCTAAAAGCTATTAGGCCTACCATTTTGTCCAAATTTATTTGGAGGGGAAGTATTTTCGGGGGGATCTTCCTCCTAGTGATGCCTAGATTGAATACTGCCCTCCATGTCCGACCTTCCCCCCAACCGACGTGAATTTTGGCTGTCTTCTGATTCCCCCCCCCCTATTTTTCACTAGGCGCAAGCTGCGCCCGCCATGTATAGGGATAGAAGCCCCTGCATGGAACTTGTCAGTGTTGAGAGTGCAGCTATCTTAGACGCTGTTTCTTTCAATGATATTCTTGACCAGTTTGCATTCTGACAAGAGTAGCTCGTTCCGCGTGCTAAGATCACCATCAGCGGCGCCCACAGGATTTTTTTCTTGTAGGCTACACACAGCTTGCAGAAATATGAAGCAAACGGCGATCGAAGTGAGCTATAGCCTATAGGCCTAGTGGCGATTATGAGGTATCGTCAACATAAGCTTTTTGCTGCATTTTGAGTAGTCCTATAGGGCCTACGCATAGAGCTAATTTCGGATGTTAATGTTGGCGCTCCCATAATTATTATAAGAACCCATAATGTCGCGGAAGCTCGTATGACCTGCCTATGCTATAGGCCTAGCCTATTACTCTGCTTAAATTTTATAGATGGCATCGCCACTTGGACAGGGCCTACTACGCCATGGGGGGATGGAAGCAGACTGCTTCCAATTTGGGCCAGGGGGGGAAAGGTTTCCCCCCCTAATGATAAAGTTGAGTATACATGTAGAATATTTACTCCTGAACATTTCCCCCGATATTCCCCAGCATATGCCATGGACTTCCTCCTGGTAAATCCCCCCAACAATCCCCTCCCTGTGATAACACAGGGTAAATCTTCATTTAGTCTGACTTTTGCTTAACACTCACATAAATTTGTCCTTGCACTTCCATCAAATTCGCACCCATCAGGGCTTGCCACGTGGGGGGGGGAATAAGTAGTCTGATGCCCTGATCCAACTTGTGCCAGAGGGAAATCCCCCCTATTGATAGATGGGCATATGAGATTTCCTTCTGGACATATCCCCCCCTGCATCTCCCTCTGTACCATCCCTCCCCGCACCCACTGTAAATTCCCCTTGAACGTGTATACATCCAGCCATCTCAAGGGTATATATTCATTAATTTTTTAGTATGACCTTTGCTTTGCAGTCACTTACATTTGTCCCTGCATGTATATGGCGCTCACTCTCACAACTCATAATTAATTACATTAACTGTTTAAAAAAATTAAAGTATATTTTATATCTACTGACACTGCATTTGTTATATACAAGAAGTTGATATTTTACTGAATGCTGGACTTTTCCAAACTTCACAGGACTACTAGCTAGTGTTTAACGCACTGTTAATCCATAATGAGAAATTTTAGAATGTTACCATTATATTGTGCAAATTTAAAAAAAAAATAATAATGTGAGGCGACATTTTACGATATCCTACACCACGTTTCTGAGCATTGAATTCACGAGCAATTTTGTGAAGATGACAGCTTAAAAAGGTACAATTACAGCGTGCAAATCCAAAAAAGTGAAATTTTCATGACTTTATCGTTCATAAACAGCTAGCAAACAAGAGCCTAAAACATGTGCTCTAGTCGATGCCAACAGCTAAAAATGCGTTGGTTTCTGGGGCTCCGCCCCAGACCCCGCTGGGGGAGCTTACAACGCTCCCTCAGACCTCCTAGTCGCTATGGGCTTCGCGCCTTCGGCACTCGCAATAATTATAGGCAAAAAGTTTCTGTTAGGGGGGGGATTGCTTCCACCTTCCAGGGGGGGATAGTAGGCCCTGCACTTGGATACTAAGGCAACTAGGCAAGCAAAATAAAGTATAATTTTCCATTCAAGGGCAGACAGCTGAAAATCATTAAATAAATAAATGGAACGCATCTCTAATGTTAATATATCTAAAGATTAATCGATTCACATTTTATCATAGAACCTACCACGTTCTACGATTGCATTTACGAGCGTAGGCCATACGTGATCAAAATTATTCTTTCTTAAACAATTAATTAAGCTGTTGCTTGGGCGGGGACTTAGGGGGACAGAATGGATGTGGTTGGGAGGGAGAAGCGGCCTATGCATTTGCCCCCCCCCCCAATCGTTAAGTGCTAGGACCAGTGATTAAAGTGTGGAAAAATAAGTGCATGGACGCCCCTTATCTTTCCAAAATAGGTGCCTGGACGCCCCTTACTTTTCCAGTCATTGCTGGCCAATAAGTGGCTGGACGGCGTTCAGATTTTAAAACAAGTGCATGGACGCCGTCCATGATCGTCCAGCCACACTTTAAGCCCTGGCTAGGACACGCATACGCTTCACGAAACACACCGTGAGGTTATTACGTTAAGATAGAAGAAGAGATCTTCGAACAAGGTGATGACTAAAAAAAAATTAAAAGGTCATCAACTTTAAACTTTTTGCCAAAGAAAAATGGGTTTTCATCGACATTTCAAACGAATGACTACAAAAAGGTCGTCAGAAATTTCTGCCGGCAAAAAGATGGAAAATTTCGTCGGCGACTCAGCCATTTGTCCGCCCAAAGTCTTCGGCCGCTTGTTTTCGTCCCCCGCAAGTCTCCGCCCAAGTCTCCCTCCATGAGTAGGCCCTATGCCCTATTGATGAGACCGATTCTTGGCTTGGTGAAAGGCACTGAACGAAAAATGTAACTGAAATGCACTCTTCATTGACCGTGTAATTGCAAAGCTGTCTGTTCCGTTAGTAGCCTAGCTAGTTAGGCCTAAGTTAAATAATTAAGTTTAGGCCTAATTAAGATTAGGCCTACTGTAGGCCTAAATGTAAAGCGCAGTGCTTCATTAAAGAAAATATTCTTCTTATTATTATTATTTTACAAGTAGGCCAATCAATCAATCAATCAATCAATATACTTTATTGATCATCATGTATATGTATACATACAGTTTAGCACAAACAAACAGTAGTTGAAAATGTCACATGCATTGATGTCAAAGGGTTAAGCCCAAAGGAACGTAAGGTTCCGCTAACAGGGTTGCCCTAATTACATGAAGAATCAATCTATCATCAACTTTCTGCATAACAGTATATGTGTATAGACAGTTGTATATGATCAAGGTGTAAAACAATCTCTTCCATTTTACAAGTGTATCGAAATGCATTGAATGTAAGTTATGCAACTTAAACAAGTGGGGGAAAACAAAATAACAAAGAGACTAAACTAAACTAAACTAAAAAAGCTAAAAACACAATATAAGATCTTACGGAAGATATTAAAGTCTAAAGACTAATAATATTATCTTTTATTATAATAATTATAAGGCCTACCAAAGATTTTAACAGGGAGGTACCTTCCTGGTAAAATCTTTGGGACCTACAGTATAATGTGGCATGCAAAGTTCAGTCCGTTGTTTAAGGCGCACGCATTTGCCTTTCATGAATATACATGAAGCTAAATGAATAAACATGAAGCTAAATGAATAAACATGAGCTGACAGGAAACAGAAAGTAAAAGTTACCGAGAAAAATTTCTTTGCGGAAATGAAATGAAACGGGAAATTTATCGACACTGTCATCTTTAGCTACATAATAATCGATTGTCGTAATAATTTTCGTTTATTCAACAGGAGCAAGAGCAGGTTAAATATACGGCGATGTCATAATTTGAATTTTATAAGAGACACTGAAAATGTTCATGAATGTTTTGCCTCGTTTATCGATCTCTGTTTCTAATGCGAATGCGTCTTATTAGGCTATTCTTCTTATTTTTTTGTTTTTCTAATCGGTTGGTAGATTAACTGATTAACTGTATATAATTATGTTACACAGCTAGGAACGACCGCTGAAAATCATGTGATTTGAGAATGTTTGTTGCAGACAATGGAGCAAATGATGCAAATGGGTGGATTTCGGGAGTCATGGCAGACGGAGCTGCAGGAGTTGCTGGCCAATCTGTCATCGGAACACCAGCGACATCGCACGACCCGCAAGAAACTGCACTTCCGTCTGCAGAATTGCATTGACGTTTGTCAAGAAACTAGTCGCTTGTCGTAAGTGGAAGACACTGCGTTGATTTATGAGATCTCTCACTATCGGGTTATACACATCGTTTTTTAGATTCCCACCAGTAAAATCATCATGGCAGTGCAATGTTCCATCTTTATTTTTCAGCCTCAGCTATTTCAGTCAAGTTATTGTCCTTCAACCTCAAAGAAGCTTCATACTTTCGCAGACTCATCATTTTAAATGGAGCATTTTACTATTTAAGCAGGCAGCTTTACCAATACCAATGCTGCCTCACATTGTCTGTGTCTATTTTACCACTGAGGTAGGGTATTAAATAAATTTGTAATTCGTGCAAGGTCAAACCGAAATGTGAATCTGAAGTGTGGATAGTCGGGTCAGTCGCCAGAGATCCATGTCGTTGAAAGCCAAGAAGAAATAGTTGAGTTTTGAGCCGACTTTTGAAGAAAGGAAGAGAATTTGAGCTAAAAATTCACTTCCTTCCGTCAAAAGCAGCTAAAAAACGGGTAGGCAGACCTTGTGTATGTTACGAATGAGGTTAAACCATACTCTACACATATTAGCAATGGAGACCATTATGATGCTGATATTATTTGTTTTCTTTAGATACATGGCTCTGCCTAAAAACGTGATCATCAATATTCCGATTGTGGCGTCAGTTGTTTCAGACGTTCCTTTTGACAGGGAGAATGCGTTCTTTGAAGTTGGTGAGAGCCGTTCAACTTTGTTATGAAAAACTGCTCGCACAGCAGCTGAAAAGAATAAAAAAAATTACTTAACAACTGGGGTGTTCAATCAATATAAGACTAACTGTTTCTTCTGGTTGATTGGTCATACAAAGCGCTTGGATTGGTCTTTCTTTGGAGCAGAGGATGTCATTAAGTAAGTTAAGAGAAAGACAAAGTGACCTGTGAACGAAGCAAAGCAATGTCCGGACTTGACCAGCTTCCTAACGATTTTGTTTTGATTAAGAGCCTGTGAATAAGCTGGTTCCCATGACTTGTCTTTTGTGGGCGCTGTAGAAGTCTCGAGATTATGATTACAAATGTCGGTCTCTTGACTTGGATAGAAATAGAAATGTCTTTGATTTTCTTAAATGTTCCACTAATTCTACTTTTCCTGCATCTGTGTTGCTTGGAAGTAAATTGTGTTGTATTGTAATCTGGGCATTTATATTTATATTTATATAATGCCTCTAGCAATATAATTGATAGGATCTCCAAGCATTAGCACCTGTGCCATTGAGCAATGACTGTCCTCAGGGCTGGAGGACAAAGAGTTCGAATCTATCTTCAGATGGAAAGAACCTGGAAGAGAGAGTCCGGTTTACGAAGGGGAGTAATGCAAAGGTACTTTGGAGCCGGGTCACCATGGTGAGCTCTAGAGACCAATAGGTGTATTTTGAATTGGATACGAACATCAACGGGGAACCAGTGCAATTCATTTGTCATGAGGGTCAAGATACGAGAGAAGCGTGGCAGGCGTTGTGATCAGTCTGGCAGCGGAGTTCAAGCGACCATTGAAGGGAGGGGGCTGAGGTGAAGAAGACGTGCATAAAGGGAGTTGGATTGGTGAATGAGTCTGAGCAGAATCCTAACCTGTTCTGCTGCTGTCGCTTGAGGCAGATCCAAAGCCATATCATCCACAGATCCAAAGCCATATCATCCACAGATCCAAAGCCATATCCACAGATCCAAAGCCATATCAGCCACAGATCCAAAGCCATATCATCCACAGATCCAAAGCCATATCATCCACAGATCCAAAGCCATATCATCCACAGATCCAAAGCCATATCATCCACAGATCCAAAGCCATATCATCCACAGATCCAAAGCCATATCATCCACAGATCAGTCGAGCTTAATGGAGTCTGCCAAAGTCGGTTTGAGGACATCCCAGGGTCATAGGAGAGAGTGCATCATTGGATTGAGCAAGAGAAATCTGCTGTGAAGGGAGTGACAATGACTAAGAGCCTAGACGTCATCTGCATAAGTACTCTGTTTGGCTTTGGTGTTCATGAAGTGGCCAAGAAGCACAGAGACACCGGACTCATCCTCAACCCAGGATGTTTTAGAATCACCAAGTATGATCCTCTGAGTCCGACCCGTAGGATGGGAGCAGAAGCAACGATGAGGGAAAGCATGGAGACCACTAACCAGGTCAAGTCATCGTCATCTCATGGTCCACCAGATCAAAGGCAGTTCTAAGACAGATGTCAGAAAGAGAAAATGTGTCCTTAGCTGAGCATATTTCAGACGTAGTACAATGTGGTGTAGAAAGGTCATTTCTGTAGAGTGGTGAGCTCTGAAACCAGACTGGCTGTGACAGGCAGCAAACCAGATTGTTTGATATAAGCTAAGAGCTGAATGGAGACAAGTATCTCAAGAGTATGAAGGAAAGGAAAGATTAGATGTCAAGACAGAAGTGGAATTAATCCAACATTTCTTCTTCTGTGTCATGTGGAAATGAAAAGAATCCAACAACCAGAAATAGTCTTGTATGCTGATTCCATGGAGAATTTGGAAGGAAGGATTTCTGCACAACTGGCAGCTTTAATATAGAATTATTTATGCACAATTTTGTTTCGACTAATTAAACAAGTTCTGCCATTGGCTGATGCTGGCTGTCTCTTGTCTCCGTTCAATGCAGAGGTTCTTACGATGTCCGAACAGGGAACCATTGTGATTGGTGCAGTAGTCTGTAAGGAGTTCCAGCCAGGGTACCAGCCAGGAGCAGTGGATCAGCGTTCATTCGGATTCAGCATTGCTGATGGAAGGTGGGAACTAATTATATTTTGTTATCATATTATTAGAAATATTAATTGTATGATAAAATCTGGATCTGATAAGCTGAACTTATGAGTCGATGAGATTAGCCGCAATGATCATCCATCAAGCTGACTGTGAGTTGAAAGTGATGCAACTGTGCTGCTCTGGCTATTCACCAATTTCTCAAGAGTCTGTTGCAACATTCAATTAGAAAACATTGTGGTCTAAGTTCAGGATTTCTTGAAAGACCAGTGTTGCTATATTTTCCTCTTCCTAGCATCATTTCGTTTAACCGGAAACAACTCCGACTGGTTTTATAGTAAGAGGTGTGCTGTATACATAATTTGCCTCTGATGCACTTGTAGTCGACCATTGCAAATGAATGTCGTCTGTGGTTGTGTAGCTTTCGTGATGGAACTTCTAAGGTGAGCTGCAATCCAAATGCCGCCTGCAGTGTGGGTGATAAGGTCGGCTGTGGACTCGACTTCAAAGAAGACAACCAACCAATTGTCTACTTCACCAAGAACGGAAACAGGGCAAGAAATTCCAATAATTTTCTTCTTTTCCTTCTTTCTTCCTCCTCTCCTTCTTTCTTCTTGCTCTATTGTTTGTGTGTTGAATACAACAACCCTTGTCAGGAACCATTATCAGGAACGAGTGATCTGCAAAGCTGCTGCTGCTGCTGATCAGTCAGTGATGTCATGTGTTCGCAGGCGGTCGGTTGCCAGTCGGCGCCATTTCTTTTCTCTGTTATTCATCGACCTATTGAGTTTTTGAGCAAACCGCTTCAGTTAGCAGCTGTTTTAGTTATGTGCACGACATTGATTGATTGGTTGATTAACGCAAGCACTCACGACCAAGACAGTGTCTGTGTTAAGTGGATCTGCTGTAAAAAAGTGATTTTTTTAGATTACTGTTGTTTTTGTTTTTCTTCTGAATATTTTTGTGTGTTTCTGGTCAAAGGTTTTTGAGTTTCCATTGACTGTTGATGATGGTAATGGTGATGGTGGTGATGGTGATGATCCGTCATTGGATCTTCTTCTTCCATATCCATCGATCAGTATGTCGTCTGCTAAGGAGGAAGTACGTCTGCTGCAGGAGGCGCCATGGAGGAGCGCCACAGCCACACAGGTGGTAAGACGGTGGTGGCAGGGTGGAAGGAGAGTTGTAACAGGGTGGTAAGAGGATGGTGGCAGGGTGGAAGGAGGGTGGTAACAGGGTGGTGGCAGGGTGGAAGGAGAGTTGTAACAGGGTGGTAAGAGGATGGTGGCAGGGTGGAAGGAGGGTGGTAACAGGGTGGTGGCAGGGTGGAAGGAGAGTGGTAACAGGGTGGTAAGAGGATGGTGGCAGGGTGGAAGGAGGGTGGTAACAGGGTGGTGGCAGGGTGGAAGGAGAGTTGTAACAGGGTGGTAATAGGATGGTGGCAGGGTGGAAGGAGGGTGGTAACAGGGTGGTGGCAGGGTGGAAGGAGAGTTGTAACAGGGTGGTAAGAGGATGGTAGCAGGGTGGAAGGAGAGTGGTAACAGGGTGGTGGCAGGGTGGAAGGAGAGTTGTAACAGGGTGGTAAGAGGATGGTAGCAGGGTGGTAGGAGGGTGGTAACAGGGTGGTGGCAGGGTGGAAGGAGAGTGGTAACAGGGTGGTAAGAGGGTGGTGGCAGGGTGGAAGGAGAGTTGTAACAGGGTGGTAAGAGGATGGTGGCAGGGTGGAAGGAGGGTGATAGCAGGGTGGAAGGAGAGTGGTAACAGGGTGGTGGCAGGGTGGAAGGAGGGTGGTAACAGGGTGGTGGCAGGGTGGAAGGAGAGTGGTAACAGGGTGGTAAGAGGATGGTGGCAGGGTGGAAGGAGAGTTGTAACAGGGTGGTGGCAGGGTGGAAGGAGAGTGGTAACAGGGTGGTAAGAGGATGGTGGCAGGGTGGAAGGAGAGTGGTAACAGGGTGGTAAGAGGATGGTGGCAGGGTGGAAGGAGGGTGGTAGCAGGGTGGAAGGAGAGTGGTAACAGGGTGGTGGCAGGGTGGAAGGAGGGTGGTAACAGGGTGGTGGCAGGGTGGAAGGAGAGTGGTAACAGGGTGGTAAGAGGGTGGTGGCAGGGTGGAAGGAGAGTTGTAACAGGGTGGTAAGAGGATGGTGGCAGGGTGGAAGGAGGGTGGTAACAGGGTGGTGGCAGGGTGGAAGGAGAGTGGTAACAGGGTGGTAAGAGGATGGTGGCAGGGTGGAAGGAGGGTGGTAACAGGGTGGTGGCCGGGTGGAAGGAGAGTGGTAACAGGGTGGTAAGAGGATGGTGGCAGGGTGGAAGGAGGGTGGTAACAGGGTGGTGGCAGGGTGGAAGGAGAGTTGTAACAGGGTGGTAAGAGGATGGTGGCAGGGTGGAAGGAGGGTGGTAACAGGGTGGTGGCAGGGTGGAAGGAGAGTTGTAACAGGGTGGTAAGAGGATGGTGGCAGGGTGGAAGGAAGGTGGTGGCAGGGTGGAAGGAGAGTGGTAACAGGGTGGTAAGAGGATGGTGGCAGGGTGGAAGGAAGGTGGTGGCAGGGTGGAAGGAGAGTGGTAACAGGGTGGTAAGAGGATGGTAGCAGGGTGGAAGGAGAGTTGTAACAGGGTGGTAAGAGGATGGTGGCAGGGTGGAAGGAGAGTTGTAACAGGGTGGTAAGAGGATGGTGGCAGGGTGGAAGGAGAGTTGTAACAGGGTGGTAAGAGGATGGTGGCAGGGTGGAAGGAGGGTGGTAACAGGGTGGAAGGAGGGTGGTGGCAGGGTGGAAGGAGAGTGGTAACAGGGTGGTAAGAGGATGGTTGCAGGGTGGAAGGAGGTTGGTAGCAGGGTGGTGGCAGGGTGGAAGGAGGGTGGTAACAGGGTGGAAGGAGGGTGGTGGCAGGGTGGAAGGAGAGTGGTAACAGGGTGGTAAGAGGATGGTTGCAGGGTGGAAGGAGGGTGGTAACAGGGTGGTAAGAGGATGGTGGCAGGGTGGAAGGAGGGTGGTAACAGGGTGGTGGCAGGGTGGAAGGAGAGTGGTAACAGGGTGGTAAGAGGATGGTGGCAGGGTGGAAGGAGGTTGGTAGCAGGGTGGTGGCAGGGTGGAAGGAGGGTGGTAACAGGGTGGAAGGAGGGTGGTGGCAGGGTGGAAGGAGAGTGGTAACAGGGTGGTAAGAGGATGGTTGCAGGGTGGAAGGAGGTTGGTAGCAGGGTGGTGGCAGGGTGGAAGGAGGGTGGTAACAGGGTGGAAGGAAGGTGGTGGCAGGGTGGAAGGAGAGTGGTAACAGGGTGGTAAGAGGATGGTGGCAGGGTGGAAGGAGAGTTGTAACAGGGTGGTAAGAGGATGGTGGCAGGGTGGAAGGAGAGTGGTAACAGGGTGGTAAGAGGATGGTGGCAGGGTGGAAGGAGGGTGGTAACAGGGTGGAAGGAGGGTGGTGGCAGGGTGGAAGGAGAGTGGTAACAGGGTGGTAAGAGGATGGTAGCAGGGTGGTAGGAGGGTGGTAACAGGGTGGTGGCAGGGTGGAAGGAGGGTGGTAACAGGGTGGAAGGAGGGTGGTGGCAGGGTGGAAGGAGAGTGGTAACAGGGTGGTAAGAGGATGGTTGCAGGGTGGAAGGAGGGTGGTAACAGGGTGGTAAGAGGATGGTGGCAGGGTGGAAGGAGGGTGGTAACAGGGTGGTGGCAGGGTGGAAGGAGAGTGGTAACAGGGTGGTAAGAGGATGGTGGCAGGGTGGAAGGAGGGTGGTAACAGGGTGGTGGCAGGGTGGAAGGAGAGTTGTAACAGGGTGGTAAGAGGATGGTGGCAGGGTGGAAGGAGGGTGGTAACAGGGTGGTGGCAGGGTGAAAGGAGAGTTGTAACAGGGTGGTAAGAGGATGGTGGCAGGGTGGAAGGAGGGTGGTAACAGGGTGGTGGCAGGGTGGAAGGAGAGTTGTAACAGGGTGGTAAGAGGATGGTGGCAGGGTGGATGGAGGGTGGTAACAGGGTGGTGGCAGGGTGGAAGGAGAGTGGTAACAGGGTGGTAAGAGGATGGTGGCAGGGTGGAAGGAGAGTTGTAACAGGGTGGTAAGAGGATGGTGGCAGGGTGGAAGGAGGGTGGTAGCAGGGTGGAAGGAGAGTGGTAACAGGGTGGTAAGAGGGTGGTGGCAGGGTGGAAGGAGGGTGGTAACAGGGTGGTGGCAGGGTGGAAGGAGATTGGTAACAGGGTGGTAAGAGGGTGGTGGCAGGGTGGAAGGAGAGTTGTAACAGGGTGGTAAGAGGGTGGTGGCAGGGTGGAAGGAGAGTTGTAACAGGGTGGTAAGAGGGTGGTGGCAGGGTGGAAGGAGAGTTGTAACAGGGTGGTAAGAGGATGGTGGCAGGGTGGAAGGAGGGTGGTAACAGGGTGGTGGCAGGGTGGAAGGAGAGTGGTAACAGGGTGGTGGCAGGGTGGAAGGAGAGTGGTAACAGGGTGGTAAGAGGGTGGTGGCAGGGTGGAAGGAGAGTTGTAACAGGGTGGTAAGAGGGTGGTGGCAGGGTGGAAGGAGAGTTGTAACAGGGTGGTAAGAGGGTGGTGGCAGGGTGGAAGGAGAGTTGTAACAGGGTGGTAAGAGGATGGTGGCAGGGTGGAAGGAGGGTGGTAACAGGGTGGTGGCAGGGTGGAAGGAGAGTGGTAACAGGATGGTAAGAGGGTGGTGGCAGGGTGGAAGGAGAGTTGTAACAGGGTGGAAAGAGGATGGTGGCAGGGTGGAAGGAGGGTGGTAACAGGGTGGTGGCAGGGTGGAAGGAGAGTTGTAACAGGGTGGTAAGAGGATGGTGGCAGGGTGGAAGGAGGGTGGTAACAGGGTGGTGGCAGGGTGGAAGGAGAGTGGTAACAGGGTGGTAAGAGGGTGGTGGCAGGGTGGAAGGAGGGTGGTAACAGGGTGGTGGCAGGGTGGAAGGAGAGTTGTAACAGGGTGGTAAGAGGATGGTGGCAGTGTGGAAGGAAGGTGGTGGCAGGGTGGAAGGAGAGTGGTAACAGGGTGGTAAGAGGATGGTGGCAGGGTGGGAGGAAGGTGGTGGCAGGGTGGAAGGAGAGTGGTAACAGGGTGGTAAGAGGATGGTAGCAGGGTGGTAGGAGGGTGGTAACAGGGTGGTAAGAGGATGGTGGCAGGGTGGAAGGAGAGTTGTAACAGGGTGGTAAGAGGATGGTGGCAGGGTGGAAGGAGAGTTGTAACAGGGTGGAAGGAGGGTGGTGGCAGGGTGGAAGGAGAGTGGTAACAGGGTGGTAAGAGGATGGTTGCACGGTGGAAGGAGGGTGGTAACAGGGTGGTGGCAGGGTGGAAGGAGAGTTGTAACAGGGTGGTAAGAGGATGGTGGCAGGGTGGAAGGAGGGTGGTAACAGGGTGGTGGCAGGGTGGAAGGAGAGTGGTAACAGGGTGGTAAGAGGGTGGTGGCAGGGTGGAAGGAGGGTGGTAACAGGGTGGTGGCAGGGTGGAAGGAGAGTTGTAACAGGGTGGTAAGAGGGTGGTGGCAGGGTGGAAGGAGAGTTGTAACAGGGTGGTAAGAGGGTGGTGGCAGGGTGGAAGGAGAGTTGTAACAGGGTGGTAAGAGGATGGTGGCAGGGTGGAAGGAGGGTGGTAACAGGGTGGTGGCAGGGTGGAAGGAGAGTGGTAACAGGATGGTAAGAGGGTGGTGGCAGGGTGGAAGGAGAGTTGTAACAGGGTGGAAAGAGGATGGTGGCAGGGTGGAAGGAGGGTGGTAACAGGGTGGTGGCAGGGTGGAAGGAGAGTTGTAACAGGGTGGTAAGAGGATGGTGGCAGTGTGGAAGGAAGGTGGTGGCAGGGTGGAAGGAGAGTGGTAACAGGGTGGTAAGAGGATGGTGGCAGGGTGGGAGGAAGGTGGTGGCAGGGTGGAAGGAGAGTGGTAACAGGGTGGTAAGAGGATGGTAGCAGGGTGGTAGGAGGGTGGTAACAGGGTGGTAAGAGGATGGTGGCAGGGTGGAAGGAGAGTTGTAACAGGGTGGTAAGAGGATGGTGGCAGGGTGGAAGGAGAGTTGTAACAGGGTGGAAGGAGGGTGGTGGCAGGGTGGAAGGAGGGTGGTAACAGGGTGGTGGCAGGGTGGAAGGAGAGTTGTAACAGGGTGGTAAGAGGATGGTGGCAGTGTGGAAGGAAGGTGGTGGCAGGGTGGAAGGAGAGTGGTAACAGGGTGGTAAGAGGATGGTGGCAGGGTGGGAGGAAGGTGGTGGCAGGGTGGAAGGAGAGTGGTAACAGGGTGGTAAGAGGATGGTAGCAGGGTGGTAGGAGGGTGGTAACAGGGTGGTAAGAGGATGGTGGCAGGGTGGAAGGAGAGTTGTAACAGGGTGGTAAGAGGATGGTGGCAGGGTGGAAGGAGAGTTGTAACAGGGTGGAAGGAGGGTGGTGGCAGGGTGGAAGGAGAGTGGTAACAGGGTGGTAAGAGGATGGTTGCACGGTGGAAGGAGGTTGGTAGCAGGGTGGTGGCAGGGTGGAAGGAGGGTGGTAACAGGGTGGAAGGAGGGTGGTGGCAGGGTGGAAGGAGAGTGGTAACAGGGTGGTAAGAGGATGGTTGCAGGGTGGTAGGAGGGTGGTAACAGGGTGGTGGCAGGGTGGAAGGAGGGTGGTAACAGGGTGGAAGGAAGGTGGTGGCAGGGTGGAAGGAGAGTGGTAACAGGGTGGTAAAAGGATGGTGGCAGGGTGGAAGGAGAGTTGTAACAGGGTGGTAAGAGGATGGTGGCAGGGTGGAAGGAGAGTGGTAACAGGGTGGTAAGAGGATGGTGGCAGGGTGGAAGGAGGGTGGTAACAGGGTGGAAGGAGGGTGGTGGCAGGGTGGAAGGAGAGTGGTAACAGGGTGGAAGGAGGGTGGTGGCAGGGTGGAAGGAGAGTGGTAACAGGGTGGTACGAGGATGGTTGCAGGGTGGTAGGATGGTGGTAGCAGATTGGTATGAGGGTGGCGTGGTTGACTGACTGATGGAACGTGATTGCTATTAATTGCCAAGAGATGGTTTGTTGATATCAGAGGGAGGGGGTGTTGGGTAACTCACTGAGTGATGATTTTTTATCTGACCTATCTTTGGTCAGCTAACTCTTAGTGTATGGCAACTGATCATAGAGGATATGGCTAGGTTAAAGTTCATTCAGGCCAAAGCAGTATGCACACCTTACACTTGTCACCTGTGATATGATTATCAGGAAATCACCCAACAAAAAAACAAAAAATTATTCCGTCAATTGTTGGGATTGAACCGAAAATATGGAAGTTACCTTTCAGAACAAATCGGTTTCTTCTCACAAAATCGTGTCAATAAAACCTGCTTGTAATCCTTTTTTGCTCTGTGTATTCTTGTGGTCCTTGTGGTCCATGGTCTCGTCAATGGAAGTAACAACCAACACAATTGCTCAACTCCTCTCCTTCTTCCCCACCTCGTAGGCAATTTAACATACTATGGCCAGGGAAAGAGACCCTATGACTGCACTGATTAATAAACTTGTAAGCCAGGGAAATTTACCTGTAGACCAGTTGCCTTATCTATGGAAAAGATAACGTGCTGCCAAAGACGACGAAGCTCTCAACTCCTCTGCCACATTGTCAGTTCCCATTGTGCGTTTGCAGACGGTGTATTAAAGACCGTATACTTACTGACTTTATAAGCTGCAGTTTCTGTCTGATGAGGGGTCTAGAGACTGAGTGTAGATCTTCAGTTACTTAGAACAGCTGCACTGATTATAGATTAAATTGTCATTATGTGTGCTGAACTGTCCTCTGAACGTTATTATGCTGTCATGTCAACAAGTTAGCACTGTAGGTAATTAACAAGAGAAGTCAGCGTTTGATGGTTTTGGAAGATTAACACTGATGGATGTTATTTAGAATTGGTTCTGACTATCGTGTATTTTCTCCTGAAGAAGCTTTACTTCGTATCTTTTTAGTCAGACAACCGTGAAGGTCTGAAGCTGTGCAGAGAAACTGGTCAACTATCGTAAGTGAAGAGAAAATGATTCCAACAAAAACAAATGAACAGAGTCTTGAATGTTTCATGAGCTGCGTACAATGAAATTCTGCTTTTTAGACATATTTAGTTTTAAGGCGAGAGAGAAAAAGCCAGAAGTGCTGCCTCACCATTTTAGAGTGAATCAGAAACATGATTCTTCAGACTTCCAGAGCAACCTTGTAACAAAGAATTACAGGTTAACAGTATTTTCTCTTTGCAGATTGCTTATGTTTTAGTTTGTCATAGGATAATTGATTAGTCATTGTTTTGGTTGTGCTCCAATTATTATCAAACAACAGATGGTGATGATGACGATGATGATGATAATTTTGGTGTTGTAGATTTCGTTCAACGAAGGAAGGAGGAAGAGAAGTGACTCTTCTGGCGAATCTGCCTTTCTCTAAGCAGTTTGCCTTCTTTGAAATCGGTCAGTTAGTAGTCTTCTAGTAATCAGAGATTGTCTTAGATGTAACACTTCATTCATTCATTCATTTTCTTTTTATCAACTGGTTGATTGCATTTGACTTTGTTCTCGAGGTTGCTGACTGACCTTTAAATTGGTCTTTCTTTTCTAGAGATCCGTGCTTTGGGGGAGGAGGACGAGATCAGCGTTGGAGCAGTTCCAGAGGATTACTCTCTTCGTCGTCTGCCTGGCCGTCGACCTCGCTCTCTCGGATATCACGGTCGTGTCGGAGGGTCAGTCAGTCAGCCAGTCAGTCAGCCAGTCAGTCATTCAGTCAGCCAGCCAGTCAGTCTGATGATGATGATGATTTTAAGACATTGCTGTGCACTCAAAGCCATCAAAGACCATAAAAAGCATCTTAAGATGCAACTCAATTGTTTGCCTTCAAAGATAGGCTTACGGTTGACACTGGTTTAACTCTGAATGCTGAAGACATTGAAAGATTTCCATTACGACAACCCTCTGCCCCTTCCATCCCCGTCATTGACATTCAACTCCTTTTCATCCCAGCTACAAGTGCAGGCTGACAGATCGACCTCCATTGAGACTGGCTGCTGGTGATGTCTCAACACCTTGCCCTTATATATCTCCTCCTTATACAGTTTTCTTAAACATTGGGACACAGGCACTATCTATAGGAGTTGGTGATGATATTCTGACATTATTCTCATTGGACATTGGACTTGTCTTGTTGAAGAGAGTAGGATGATGCTTTGCTTTTCGTAGGATATTTCCTGGAATTGACATAAAACGTGATGATGCACCCAAGTGCAGCGTTGGAGACAAGATGGGATGTGGGGTGGAGTTCCGAGCGAATGGAAAGCGTCATCTCTACTTCACTCACAACTCAAAATCGGTTGGTTCTTCCCTCCAGCTATTCCACCACCAATTCAGCCGTCGTTTGATGCATCCAGAATGCATTGCATGATTAACTGGAGTCTAATGACCGCTTCTTCGCCCACATTCTCTTTTCAATTGTCTTTTAACTGCGTAGGATGTGAATCTGATGAGACATGTTTTCATCTCCAATATTACCATTCGCACGCTTTCAGTACCCAACTGACTGGCTCACTCATTTCATTATTATCCGGTCATTGTTGGAATAAAAAAGGATTTTCATGACCTAATTATTTAAGAAAGGAGAGGAAATGGCAAACATAACATTAAATGGTGAGGAAATGGAACAGGTGAAGAAGTTCTGCTATCTGGGAAGTGTGGTTACAAAGGATGCAAGGTGCCACGTGGAAATAAAAAGAAGAATAGCTATGGGAAAGAGGCATTCTACAAAAGGGGGGAGCTATTCAGAGTCAATCTAAACATGAAGCTGAAGAAGAGAATGGTGAATATACTGGTGTGGAGTGTTGTCCTGTACGGCTTGGAGACTTGGACAATGCGGCAAGAAGACAAAACGACCAGAGGCCTTCGAGATGTGGATCTGGCGCAGAATGGAGAGAATCAGCTGGGTTGAGCGAAGAACGAATGAGGAAATCTTACAGCTGGTGGAAGAAAAGAGGTCACTGATGGGAACTATACGTGGGCGACAGAAGAAATGGATAGAACACATCTTAAGGAGCGACACCCTACTAAGAGACATCATTGAGGGAAGAATGGAGGGGAAAAGGATGCGAGGTAGACCAAGAACAATGTTGCTGGACTGGATGCTGACAGAGGATGGATACAGTGGACTGAAGAGAGAAACACAGAGCAGAGTAAAATGGCGTCATTGGACATACGAACATACTGCCTCATGAGGGCAGAGAACGTGAAGAAGAAGAAGAAAGAAGAATTATATATTTAAGTCAGTTGATCGCTTCTGCCAGAAATGGAATTGATATGAAATGTTAAAGTCTATAATTAGAGATAATACTAATTTATGTTTTTTTTACACTTGTTTGATTTTCATGCAGTGTATATTGTCAGTATATATATATATATGTATTATATATAGATGTAATGTTTTAGCAAATGTTAGAACTTTGGGATATATGTTTGTTCTTATTAGTTTATGGAGGCTGAGCTGAACGAGAATTGTCCGTTGAATCTGTATCCAGCGATTGGAATGCATTCGCATGGAGGCACTGTTTGCATCTGTCTGCTGGAGTGCTCCAAGTGGGGATCAGCAGAGAATGATGGTGACGGAATTAAACCTATCCAGGTAGACAACCTTCCTTCCATCTCAAGTTTCGTTCCCATAGGTAGGCCTAAGGGTTGATGGAGTGGGAGTTACTGCTGGCTGGGTAGATGGATTTCGGTGATGTGTGTTGACAAGGGGGTGGAGGGGGAAGAGAAGTGAATGAAGAGATGAGGAAAGTAGAATATAATGCATATATATACACTGTGTCCCAATAAATCGGGGCCCCTTTTTATAATGGGAATAAAACTGGCAAATATTCATCGATTGTCAAAATTTCAAAACTGTTTTTATCCTGAGATATTTATCTACAAATTGGTAATTTATGAACGGCCCTCACTAAACAATAACGTCATAATGACGTCATTAATTTACATATCGAAACCAAGTGTCAACAAAAATCGTTAGAGAATGGCGTTCAGCCAAGAAGACAAAATTCTAATAAAATTCTTACGGATAAATAAACATTACGGCGCAAAAAAGTTTATTCGAAAATTTCCGGACAAGGGATGGACAGTGAGCGGTCTAAAAAAGCTTCTAAGAATAATTGATTTGTCCGGTTCGTCGGAGCGTCGCGCTGGTAGCGGTACTTAACATTTGAATTCTATGATGCAAATGACGTAATTGTGACGTCAATATTCATGCCAGAAACTTAATATTTGAATCAGTGTAAGATAATTATCTCAGGATAAAAATAGTTTTGAAATTTTGAAAATCGATTAAGATTTGCCTGTTTTATTCACATTATAAAAAGGGGTCCCGATTTATTGGGACACAGTGTATATATATATATATATATATATATATATATATATATATATATATATATATATATATATATATATATATATGAACTGAATTGCCTGGAAACCCATCGACAAAACGTCCATCTAGGGTCACAACTTATTACTACGGGAACCCTATTCTTTCAGTGCATACTGGTGTATCATAAAATGTTGTTCATGGGTTCCCTTCCCCCAGGGGCGGATACAGAAATTTTCGAAGGGGGAGGCCAAAATTTTCTGGGTGATCTTTGCCAGAAAAAATCCAGCGACCTTTTATTTAGTCGTTTGCATGAGCGGAGTTTGGTTTCCGTTCTTGGAGGGGCTAAAGCCTTCTTGGGGGAGCTAAACCCAGGAAAAGACACCATTTACACGGTGAAAAAATGAATTTGGATCTTCTTGGGGGGCTTAGCCCCCCCATAGCCCCTGATAAACTCCGCCCATGGTCATTTGGTCGAAATGTCTGGAAAAAAGACCAGTTTTCCCTGCCAAAATAATTGACGACCTTTTTTAGTCATCAGTCTTCCTGGTCGAAGTAATCTCTGCGCAAGCAATAATATACTATGACCTCTCCTCTAGTATCCTATTTTTCTCTCTCGCTGCATTGATTTCAAGGCATGTTGAAACCAAATGGGGGCCACGTCCCATGCACTTTTTAAATGGGGCCATGGTCGGATTACCCTCCCCTGGATCCGCCCCTGACTTACCCTCTCCAAACCTCGCCACTCTCTGTTCTCTAACAGTGCCAGCCCCAAGCTTGGATAAAGGAGGAGGGTGACACTGATCATCTTTGATGTGGCAGTATCCTAAACATGTAACAAGCTTCTTCCCATCTCTGTCCTTTCTTCGCCTATTTACTTGCTGATTTTCCATAAACATGTGAGAATCATTGTTTTGTTCAAATGGTCAGAAGTCAGTTGATGAGTTGGTGGTTAGGAGAAGAAGTTGATATGATCTATAATAATTTATATGAAAGGAGGAGGAGTGAGGAATGCAATTAGAATTAAAGATGACTTCTTCTTTTGTTTTCTTCTTCTCTAGATTGACATGACAAGCAAAGTTGACGACGAAGAGCAAGGAGTCGTCGTTGTCGACAGAGAGACAGCCAGAGCATCGTAAGTACCACCAGACAGACAGACAGACAGACAGACAGACAGACAGACAGAAAGGGGCACAGAGACAGAAGAGCACAGAGACAGAAGCGCACAGAGGCAGAAGTGCACAGAGACAGAAGGGCACAGAGACAGAAGGGCACAGAGACAGAAGGGCACAGAGACAGAAGGGCACAGAGACAGAAGCGCACAGAGACAGAAGCGCACAGAGGCAGAAGTGCACAGAGGCAGAAGTGCACAGAGACAGAAGGGCAAAGAGGCAGAAGTGCACAGAGACAGAAGGGCACAGAGACAGAAGGGCACAAAGACAGAAGGGCACAGAGACAGAAGGGCACAGAGACAGAAGGGCACAGAGACAGAAGGGCACAGAGACAGAAGCGCACAGAGACAGAAGGGCACAGAGACTGAAGCGCACAGAGACAGAAGGGCACAGAGACAGAAGCGCACAGAGACTGAAGCGCACAGAGACAGAAGGGCACAGAGACAGAAGGGCACAGAGACAGAAGGGCACAGAAACAGAAGCGCACAGAGGCAGAAGTGCACAGAGGCAGAAGTGCACAGAGACAGAAGGGCAAAGAGGCAGAAGTGCACAGAGACAGAAGGGCACAGAGACAGAAGGGCACAAAGACAGAAGCGCACAGAGACAGAAGCGCACAGAGGCAGAAGTGCACAGAGGCAGAAGTGCACAGAGACAGAAGGGCAAAGAGGCAGAAGTGCACAGAGACAGAAGGGCACAGAGACAGAAGGGCACAAAGACAGAAGGGCACAGAGACAGAAGGGCACAGAGACAGAAGGGCACAGAGACAGAAGGGCACAGAGACAGAAGGGCACAGAGACAGAAGCGCACAGAGACAGAAGCGCACAGAGGCAGAAGTGCACAGAGGCAGAAGTGCACAGAGACAGAAGGGCAAAGAGGCAGAAGTGCACAGAGACAGAAGGGCACAGAGACAGAAGGGCACAAAGACAGAAGGGCACAGAGACAGAAGGGCACAGAGACAGAAGCGCACAGAGACAGAAGTGCACAGAGGCAGAAGTGCACAGAGGCAGAAGTGCACAGAGACAGAAGGGCAAAGAGGCAGAAGTGCACAGAGACAGAAGGGCACAGAGACAGAAGGGCAAGGAGACAGAAGGGCACAGAGACAGAAGGGCACAGAGACAGAAGGGCACAAAGACAGAAGGGCACAGAGACAGAAGGGCACAGAGACAGAAGGGCACAGGGACAGAAGCGCACAGAGACAGAAGGGCACAGAGACAGAAGGGCACAGAGACAGAAGGGCACAAAGACAGAAGGGCACAGAGACAGAAGGGCAAAGAGGCAGAAGGGCAAAGAGGCAGAAGGGCAAAGAGGCAGAAGGGCAAAGAGGCAGAAGGGCAAAGGGGCAGAAGGGCAAAGAGGCAGAAGGGCAAAAAGACAGAAGGGCAAAGAGGCAGAAGGGCACAGAGACAGAAGGGCACAGAGACAGAAGGGCACAAAGACAGAAGGGCACAGAGACAGAAGGGCAAAGAGACAGAAGCGCACAGAGACTGAAGCGCACAGAGACAGAAGGGCACAGAGACAGAAGGGCACAGAGACAGAAGGGCAAAGAGACAGAAGGGCAAAGAGACAGAAGGGCACAGAGACAGAAGGGCAAAGAGGCAGAAGGGCAAAGAGGCAGAAGGGCACAGAGACAGAAGGGCAAAGAGACAGAAGGGCACAGAGACAGAAGGGCAAGAGACAGAAGGGCAAAGAGGCAGAAGGGCACAGAGACAGAAGGGCAAAGAGACAGAAGGGCAAAGAGGCAGAAGGGCACAGAGACAGAAGGGCAAAGAGACAGAAGGGCAAAGAGGCAGAAGGGCACAGAGACAGAAGGGCAAAGAGGCAGAAGGGCAAAGAGGCAGAAGGGCAAAGAGACAGAAGGGCACAGAGACAGAAGGGCACAAAGACAGAAGGGCACAGAGACAGAAGGGCACAGAGACAGAAGCGCACAGAGACTGAAGCGCACAGAGACAGAAGGGCACAGAGACAGAAGGGCACAGAGACAGAAGGGCACAGAGACAGAAGGGCACAGAGACAGAAGGGCAAAGAGGCAGAAGGGCACAGAGACAGAAGGGCAAAGAGGCAGACGGGCAAAGAGGCAGAAGGGCACAGAGACAGAAGGGCAAAGAGACAGAAGGCACAGAGACAGAAGGGCACAGAGACAGAAGGGCAAAGAGGCGGAAGGGCACAGAGACAGAAGGGCAAAGAGGCAGAAGGGCAAAGAGGCAGAAGGGCACAGAGACAGAAGGGCAAAGAGACAGAAGGGCACAGAGACAGAAGGGCACAGAGACAGAAGGGCAAAGAGACAGAAGGGCAAAGAGGCAGAAGGGCACAGAGACAGAAGGGCAAAGAGGCAGAAGGGCAAAGAGGCAGAAGGGCAAAGGGGCAGAAGGGCAAAGAGGCAGAAGGGCAAAAAGGCAGAAGGGCAAAGAGGCAGAAGGGCACAGAGACTGAAGCGCACAGAGACAGAAGCGCACAGAGACTGAAGCGCACAGAGACAGAAGGGCACAGAGACAGAAGGGCACAAAGACAGAAGGGCACAGAGACAGAAGGGCACAGAGACAGAAGGGCACAGAGACAGAAGGGCACAGAGACAGAAGGGCAAAGAGGCAGAAGGGCACAGAGGCAGAAGGGCAAAGAGGCAGAAGGGCAAAGAGGCAGAAGGGCACAGAAACTGAAGCGCACAGAGACAGAAGGGCACAGAGACAGAAGGGCAAAGAGACAGAAGGGCACAGAGACAGAAGGGCAAAGAGGCAGAAGGGCAAAGAGGCAGTAGGGCAAAGAGGCAGAAGGGCAAAGAGGCAGAAGGGCACAGAAACTGAAGCGCACAGAGACAGAAGGGCAAAGAGGCAGAAGGGCACAGAGACAGAAGGGCAAAGAGACAGAAGGGCAAAGAGGCAGAAGGGCAAAGAGGCAGAAGGGCAAAGAGACAGAAGGGCAAAGAGACAGAAGGGCAAAGAGGCAGAAGGGCAAAGAGGCAGAAGGGCAAAGAGACAGAAGTGCACAGAGACAGATCTAAGGAGAGAAGAAATTGTGGGTGCTGCTAAAGAAATTGAAGGAATTGTTTGCTAAGATCTATTGTTTAGTTTGTATCCGTATATTTTGCATCCATGATATTGTATCCAGATATTCTGCTCCTGTTGGATCGACGAGAGACGCAATCCTTGTGGCATCAAAGTCACTCTCCATAGATGGCGACTACTCCTACTTTGAAATAGGTCAGTTCACTACCTGTACCACATTCGCAAGGGTAGCTCTTTGAACTAGGCCAGTTCATGACCTATGCCACATTCGCAAGGGTAGCTCTTTGAACTAGGTCAGTTCATGACCTATACCACATTCGTAGGGGTAGCTCTTTGAACTAGGTCAGTTCACAACCTGTACCACATTCGCAAGGGTAGCTCTTTGAACTAGGTCAGAGGAATAACAACACATGGCACATTAAAGGATCAGCATAGTTTGCATCTGTAGAGATGACTGTTTAAGGGTTCTGCCTTGACCCTTGCACTCTGGTGTGGCACTTCCTTGCGGCACCCCTTCCTCCGAAACCGATTTACCTCCTTCCACATCTCATGGGAACAACGATTGACTCTGTCAAAAGATGACGGTTATTTTCCTTGGTCATTATTCAGTCATTATCCTTTCTGATACGCTTGATGCAGCCCTCCTCCTCTTTATTATCTCAGGATGTTTGTTTCGCATCCGTATCAATGGGTTTGATGAAGGGCGTATCTCTCTGCTTGATTATAAAATTGTGTATTTCTCATGAGATGGCTACTTGTGCATTGAATCTTTAACAACAGAGATCCTGTACGGAAACATTGTGACAATTGGAGTCGTACAAAGAGATGCTGCTGCAGCTGCTGCGCTGACTGTTCATCCAGGATGGACAGATGATTCGATTGGGTACAATGCGGAAAGTGGACGGTCAGTGATTCTTCAACAATCAGATCATCCATCTTTCTGCGTTCTTTCTACGTCTTTGCCAACGTCTGCAATCTGACGACTTTCTAAGAGACAAGCCGTTACATAGATTGACCTTCATTCAAGTCTTCAGTTAACTTCTACTCTTTCATGTTCAACATAATATGTAGGCCTATGTATAAAGAGGCTGAAGGGTGTGTGTGTGTGAGATGGAGCCAACCATAGAAACTCTGCACCTTTGCCTAACAGATTCCAACACGTTCTAACATGTTGGACAGTTAGATAATTCACTTTGTTTAGCAGTATGTCAGCAGTATGTTTTACAGTCAAAGGCAACAGTACTGTCGACATGCAATGGGAGACCTTTTTTCTGTGTCTTATGCACGAAGGTACAATAACGTGTGCCAAGTGATTCCTGCATTTTATTATGCCATGTGATGACACTAAACACCAACTCAATAATAAGATCTCTTATAGTTAACTTTGTACGTAAAGGTTCCTTCCATAAGAATAAGTTGGATGGCAATGGCAACTGGTTGCAAGTATTTAATAAAACGCAGCTGTTGCTCAGTATTCTGCATGTCAAATTTTTATAACATGGATACATTCGATAGAAAGTGGTAAAGTAGGCCTATGTGGAATTTTTATAACATGGATACATGTGATAGAAAGTGGTAAAGTTTGTGGAATTTTTATAACATGGCCTACATGTGATAGAAAGTGGTAAAGTATGTGGAATTTTTATATTGGCATACATGTGATAGAAAGTGGTAAAATATGTGGATTCAATTTACACGATACAACATTTGAAGGTGTATGATTATTCGAAAAGTAAATATTAATTCTTGATCTTGCGAAATCAATAAGTACACATTTTGACTGTGCGTGTGACAGAGTGTACAGAGGAGCAGAGACGCTGGAGACGAGGCAAGTGAAGTCAACATATGGAGATCGAATTGGTTGTGGCATTAGGAAGAAGAATTCAGGAGCTGATACTGACGACGGTGACGACAAAGTCTTCGTCTACTTCAATAAAAATGGATCAATGGTAACCTACGATGATAATTTACAGCATTTTATGAAAAACTAGAATATTAAAGATTTATTATTTATCGCAGGAAGAAAGCTTCCACCAGAATTGCCTTGTAGCTCTGAGCAGCTCAACATCCAGTGCAGCCTTGCTCTTGGAAGGAATAACTTCCTGAATTCGTTAAGAATGGTTTTCGTAGAAGCCTTCTAAAGTCGCTTTCTGCTCTCATTATTCCTTAGATCTGTGAATTTCTATTCGTCTGCAACGTCAGTGGTGCAGCAGCAGCAGCCAACTACTTCTGTCCTGCGATTGGAATGCGCTCAGCCGGTCAAGTCCTTTCCATCCGTCTGCTCGATCGACCGCTCTGGTCCTGTGACATCGCGGAACCACTCAAAGTAAGTTTCCTCTCATTAGTCAACGTTCAGTCCCATCTCCCCTTCCTCTCCTCTTCCTTTTCTTTTCCTCTCCTCTTCTCCTACTCTTTCATGCATGCTTGTGATCAGCAACATATACAGAATTCAGTCTGTACTCAGTGTATGAATTGAATGAATGAATCTCCCCCCACCCCCGAAAAACCTGTACATATAAATATGTACCATTTCCCCCCAGAACAACTAAATGCATAACAATTTCCCCACGACAAAAATTTCCCGGTCTTGTGTACAACTGTACATGTATACACAATACACAGATCTGCAGAAAGAAAGACATAGGGGTTAGGATTAAGGACTTAGGGTTAGAAAGATAAAGGTCATCAGTTTTTTTTAGTAGCGAAAATGGTATATTAGCGAAAATGGTATATTTTTCTGAGATTTTGACTAAAAGACTAAAAAAAATGTTGTCAGAAAAAATGGCCAATCACATGGTGTTGTCGGTGGCTCAGTGGCCGGTTGTGATCCGCCCAAAACGGATGTTTTTCCCACCCCACACCCAAATCCACCCCTCTCCCTCCAAAGCAGAGGGACTAGATTAAACACTTGTCTGTACTAATGGATCAAAATAATGGACTTCACGTGTTAAGACGAGCTGCACATCATCTCAAAAGAAATGCTTTTCTGTGCATAAGTGACAAAGCACTGCATTAGTGACATTTTACCTGACCATAACTATGAATAAAACTTGGAAATTAACAATAACGAATTAAAAAAATTAAGGTGAGTCTTTGTAACTATAATACTTAAACACGGTGTACTGAGAACAATGAAGAGAAATACATGTAACCAAAATGATGTAGTTGGTTGACATGAAGTGTTACTGTTAGGCATCACACACATGGATAAGAAATGCGAAGAGGTTTACTCTTGTGGTCCTACTTTGTAGTTGCCCTTCAAGTAGCGCTTTAGAAATTTGGAGATTACGATTACGAAGTTGTAAGATAGATAATTTGTGTTGCATGCATGGACGGATCCAGGTGGGCCAATCCGGCCATGGCCCCCCATTGAGAAATTTGCACAGGACGTGCCCTCTCCCCATGTGTGTGGCCGCAACTGGATGATGATGTGCTGGGGCAATTGCTGTTTTAGAACAACGAATTTCCTGGACTGACACGTGAAGTGCTTGACCGAGAGCTGATCGAATGTCCAATCTGCCGCGATATCTTCACGAATCCACGGATCCTGCCTTGCTCCATTCACTCGTTCTGTGCAGACTGTCTGAGGAAATACATCGACCAGCACCAGGGCAAACGGTCCGTGCCCTGCCCCATCTGCCAGAAACTCTTTGTTGTTCCTTCGGGGGGAGTCAACGAACTCCCACCAAATTCTCTCATCACTCGACTGCTCGAAATACGAAATAAGCCAGAAGTAAACTAAAAACAATCTTCCAAAAAATTCTGTCTATTATATAATTGAGTATGTCTGAATAGTTGGTTGTCTTGAAGGGCGCTATATAAATTCCAGAGATTGATAGATTATGACAACACAGACAAAGAAACTGTTGGCTTAAGCTTCATCACAACTTATCAATTTTAATTTCATGAATTGATCAAAAAATGTTATTGTTGTCTTAAGAAATGAAATGGCTTTGTTTGAAAAACTCATTGTCAAGTCCATTCAAATAAGATAAAACGTTTGGTTCGTACTCCTAGAAGACTTTTCTGCGATAGTATTTCTGTTGGGGGCTTGGTGAATGAACCGTCGGTACCAATAGTTTTGGCAGTTGCATTTCCCAGGAACTGATTGTCTCGTCCATAGACCCCTGGGAATTCTTCAAACTCAGAAGTCCCCCAACCAATTCCATCTGGTGCTCTTCAGTACCATCTGCCGTCGCCAGGTTGTCGTCATCGTTGTTAGCGTCACTTAACAACTGCAGCATGTAATCAGTTGACATTTGGTTGGTTTCTGCAATGTCCAGAATGTCACCTTCTCCTCCATCTGTCTGCTATAAAGAAAATAGAAAAACAATGAGATTAGAAACAGTAGGAATCATTTTGACAGCACATATGCCACAAGACGTTCAGGATTGTAATTGCAATTAGTGATTGTATTAAACTAGTAATTGATAACTGCTTCAGCAGCACTGGTGTCTGAAGCACAAGCTATCAAGTTGTGCTATCAATGTGCACTGAGACTCAACTGTAGTCTGGTTGGGATCCAGAAAATCATCCAACAGTCTCCACAGTTCTCTTATATGATCAGTCTTTACTTATTTTGACTGAAAACTAGGTTGAATAGATCACATATTTTAAAGTTTTGATATTAGAATATATTTAGTCCTTGCTGTTTACCTGATTAAAATATGGGACGTTGGAATTCCTTGTTGTCGATTGGCGTATGTACTTGAGGCATCCGTGGTCAAGGTCAACGGCCCACTCGGAAGAGGAAGGGTCTGAAGCAGGTGGATTGTCATTGACAAAGGATGGAAGGAGGCGAAGGTCAGATGTGGCAGCACATGAGCTCATCTGCTTAGCACGATACACAAAGTCATTCAGCGCCAGGAGACTCTTTGCATCGGTTATATTCAGCAGAGGTTGAGAAAGGATGTTGACATGGTTACGCATCGAATCAGCATCAGCAGCAGCAGACCAGAACTCTACAGTTACATCATCATCATCATCATCATCATCATCATCATCATCATCATCATCATCATCATCATCATCATCATCAGCCACATGATCTGTATTCATATCATGCTACCCTACAAGATGTTACATTCATTGCAATCTGTGACAAAGATGAGAGGATTTGATTTGCAATGTAACCTTTAGTGATGGCAGCTTAGATAAACATTTGAAAAATAAAAACGTAAATTTATATCATTTTTGCTTCTGCCTCTCTTATCAATTACATTGCAATCTGAATAGTTTAGCACTGACTACAGTTTTAGTGTTTAAGTTGTACAACAAATTCAGAGAAATCATTCGCTAACTGATTTTTTTTGTATTGAAATTATGAGAGTTCAGTGGATCGTGATGAATTAATATGTGAGTTAAGAGAATTAGGATTAGAGCGAGGAGGTGAGTAAGAAAACCTTTGAGATTTCCGAGTGAAGCAGAAGCAGATCCTGTCGTCGTTGTCGGCCCAGCTGCTGTGTCGGTTGGATGAAGTGAGTGATGATAGGGCGGCAGTGGCATTGATATTGATGATGCTGGTGGTGGTGGTGGAATGTCAGAGCGTTTGGCACCGGCTGATGATGACCACCACAGAACAGCAGCAGCAGCAGCATCCTCTGTGGTTTGTAGATGTGCTGCATTCTGCTGCTGTTGTGTCTTGTGGATGCTGCCTTGCAACAGACGCGGCGGTTCTGTCTGAACTGCGTGACTGTCCACATTCTCCTTCTCTTCTTCTGCCTTCTGCAAACTGATTAACAGTTTAGAAATCTGTCAAAAGACTTGCTGAACACATGACGCTCTGTCTCTTCAGTGGCAAATATAGACCAGCAGCAGATCATCGTGAACAATGCACAGACAAGTAAGTAAGTCGAATGAATGGATCGGGTGAAAGATGCAGCTGCAAAACAAACGTCGTCATCTCATGCAATGCAAAGTTTACAGAATTCCGTCGTTGAGAATAGATGATAACAGCGATGAACACAGTTCAACATACACTGCTGATTATTACTGAGAAGGGTTTCAGTAACTTCTGAGACTTGTCCATATTTGTTTACATAGTGAAACAGTCGTGCATCTCTATATACATGTAGAGAAGCCGCTAGGATAATATATTATAGAGAATGAAATATCAGCTGAATAACGTACGCTGCTCTGTATTGCTCCTGCAGGCGCTTCCTCGCTCTTTGCAAATAGCCTGGAAAGAAATCACAGGAAACACTCTCACTTCAATGATTGCTTTCTATGAAAGACAAGAAACAGTCAAATTAGTCTGTGTTTCGTTAAAAATATTGTTATCTTTTCTTACTTTTTGAAATAATAAATTGCTATTTGTGTCGTTTCACTTATTCTGCCTTTCACTGCTCACCAGCGCCTCATCTTCATTCTGAGTGAATTTAAGACAGTTAAACTCAGTCAGGTAGATAACTGAAATTAAGAAAATCCCAATAAATTTGCTAAAATCGACCTGTGGTGCATCTAAAGTTAAGACACAATTGACTGATTACTGCTGATTTGCCATATTATTATTATTATTACGTAGAATGAAGCACAGCTTCACCTCCACCTCCTCCCTTCTCATATCGTTCGCATCTACAGCTCTCAGTGCTCAGGAACCTTGATCAAGTCCTTCACTGACTGCTCAGTCCTTTCAGCAGATAGTGATGCGTGATAAATGCTAATTACTAGTAATAATAGTGAGACGAGATGGAGCTGACCTGACGTTGGCATGATGCACTTTGGATCAATGTGTTCGGTCAGAAACGATGATAGTTTCTTGATACCAGGAGACTAAACAAAATCAGTCTACAATCAGCTCTAATGCTTTCATGAGAAAGAGGGAAATGTCAATAAAATAACTGCATAGTCAGAAGAGAATTTTTTTAAAGGTAACCTATCAATCGGATTTTAGTAGTTATTTGAATTATCTATCCGAAAGATATGATTGAAAAGAAACATGCTCATCACTTTTCAGCAACCAAAGAAGTTGGCTGTAACACATCGAAAGCAGTTTTTGCCATTGATCAGTTGTAACGTAAAAGAAATCTGAGCACTTGTGTTCGTTGTACATGAACTGACTAACATTTCTAATTTGCATAAAAGAGACATTGCCTGAGCTGCCTTATAACAACACACAGCAGAGCAGACACTGCTCAGTGTAAGTGAGTAGAGTTTTTATTACTCCATTTGCAAATGCACAATGACACGTAGAAAAATAACGCAAAATAATAAATATAAGTGCAGTAATGTTAATGAATAGCAAAGTTAAAGCATATATTTACGTTAATAACTATGTGTAAAGCATCCTGGTAATGAATTCCTTTTCTGTGGGGAAGTCGTCGGAACGTGGAACTTCATGGTTGTGAGAATGTGGTTGTAGAGCATTGTGATTGATGAACTGAAGGGGGAGAACCATGAAGGACCTGCTAAGGATTAGCACAAGTAATGGCAAATGCAGCTTTGACCCATATGTAGGGGGAGTTTGAGGGCAAAAGCCTTGCTTCATAAGTATCAAAGAATATATAGCCATACTCTCTCGCCCAAATAATTAGCAAACCTTCACCAAGCAAGAGTGGAGTACATTATAGACGAATACCTGTAAGCCCAAGAACCAACACGACACATAGGGCCATCTGGTTTAAGTTCATATGGCCCTGAGGGCAGAAAGGAATGAACTACACGTCAATGCACAAATCGTATTCTAAATGACATGGTCCCAAAATGGTTGCAGTCTCACTCTGACAAGAAAACGTAGGCTACAGAAACAGAAAGAAGTTGTAAAAGGACAGCTAGTCCGAATGACATTGCAATATTTAGTTTTCAGAATCCATGCCTCACTTCTAAGACACAATTCAAACTGAACTTACATTCGGCAAATTACTGGTCGACATTTCATCATCGACTGCAGCACCTGCACGCTCGTCATCATCATTCACAGCTTCAGAAGAAACGATTCTGAAGGAAATGAAACAAAGAAAAGTTTAAGCTTTAATCCATCGTCTTCTTCCTCTCTTACCCACTCACACTCTTCCCTCATTCTCAATCTATCCTCTTGCCTTCTCTTCTCTCTCTCTCTCTGTCTCTTTCTCGCATAGTGTCACACTACTGTTCTGCACAATGGTAATCACGAATTAGACAAAAGCAAAGACATAGTGATAAGTAAGAGAATTCGAGATGGACCTTCTAGCCAACATGCATCTGTAATCTATCGATCTATAGGCAGGAGCAATGATCTATTAGTCTGTAGTCAAAAACCCGTATCACGTGCTGCGGACCTTGTTCCCTCCGATTATTCAGCGTCAATACTGCCTTCGACCACGTCCGCATAACTTTGAGTTGCCACCGAAGGACGATAAAAACTTTATTCCAAGAGCCTTCTGTAAGTGCCTTCTCATCAAGCGACTGTGTAACCTGTAGTACGTCCCTTCCATGTTACTGAGTTGCGGTCTTGTCAACCTGTTTTTTCACATTAAACGAATATATATATATATATATGATCGACTACATTACCAGACGATTCTCCAAATCATATAGACTACCATTGAACCATTTCTTCAGTAGTTACCTATTCTCTTTGCTTAGGTAATTCTCTTTGGTCTTTGGCTGGTGAATAAAGGTCTCTGCTCCTCCTCCTCCTCCTCGTCCTTTGTACAACACCGGCTTCTGCCATCTGCCTTCACTCTCAACTAAAAGAATTACCAAGAAAACAAATCAGTCCAATCCAATACCTTTTTCTTAATCAAGTCCAATGACTTGTAGATTATAGTGTGTGTATATATTGTTGTGGTTCAAATGGCCATCTAGGAGTATGACTACAAAAGTAAGGTCCCAATTGATGAAAATAACGTCGATTTATTAAACAGAGCAGTATCTACAGCTAATGTACAGAGTTACCTTCCTCAGAAGCGACCCCGGAACGACCGGTAGAGAAGCATACACATTGCATATATCTGTGTACATATTATTATGTTTATGGATATTAGACACCATTATAAACTGTGTCAGTTGATTGATAAGTACTTAAAGTGAATCTGCTGCCAATATAAGTCCAGTCGTAATCCGATTGATTGCAAGAAATCACCATAATCACTGACCATAATCATTTGCTGTCTAATCAAATCTCGTCTTGTCTTGCTTTCCATAACAGAATGGATCACAGGGCGACATAGAAAGAGAATTCCACAGAATGGGTGCAAAGATCTAACCTCCTCCTCCTCCTCGTCCTCCTCCACCTCCTCCATCTGTCCTCAGAATTATATCTGATGCTTTTCCTTTGTTGAACAAACCCATTCTCATCTGAAACAATCAATTGAACATATTATTCTACAACAACCTATCTAATAGACTTAACATTCTGAAGATGTGAAGAACAAAGGATTCCTGTTAAATTGTTGTCTCACAAATGGAGACAAAACAGTGCTGATCAGGGGCGGCAGTCGTGGACAAAGCGCATTTTACGCTAGGTGTAAAGGCTAATAACACTAGAAACATGCGTATTCAGCACAGCGTTGTATGCATGTGAAACCTGGACACTAAAAAAGGAGGGCAAACAGAGGATAATATTTAGCATTCAAAATGTACTGTTACATGAGAATACTGCAGATAAACTGGACACAAAAAATAACTAACGCAGAGGTGCGAAGAAGACTTAACAGCAAATCAGATATGGTAGAAACCATAATGAAAAGGAACCTGAAACTATTCGGACACATCCAAAGAATGAGTGATGATAGAAAGATAAAGAGCATGAGCTGAATTGGGATGGTTTGCGCTTGGCGTGTTGTGGTTTTGCCGACCCGTTGCTTGTGGATTAATGAGCGCTACTGAATCTGTGAGCGGCGCTATATAAATGTTCAATTACAATGATGACGGGAATCATGGAGGGATCGGGGAGAAGGGGAAGACCATGCAGAGAATGGTTGCAGGCAGGGCTGAAAGTGAGCCAGGTCTGTCCGGGTCTCAGACCCGGCATTCATTTATTGGCGCCTGAATAAACACTGGTATTTATGTGTTTGATTTATTGTAGAGCTTAGTAAGCAGGCTGTCGCTAGAACAAACTAATTAGGATACAACAGATAAAATGGTCGCTACGTTAGGCAAGTGACCCACGATTTGGTAGGCCTACTGTGACTCGGCACTTTGAATGCAATTTCCTAGGGTATTTAGCCAAATTTTAATATTTTGTGACAGCGAAAATAAGCCAATTATAATGTTCGCCGTCGACGAAGGAGACGAGTTCATTGCAAACGTTTTAAACACGTTTTGACATGTAAAGTGTGGTCGAATGCAACGAGTATCGAGTCACAAACCGACGCCATCTTAGGGAATAGAGACTTACAGAATGGGAGTAGCCTTATTCACAGAGTAAAGGTTTACGGCTGACCCATGACTACCGTTTTAAATCGTTATTCTGGTGTAGACCATATTTACGCTAGGAGTAAGAGATCCGCCTGGCCCATGACTGCCACTCCTGGTTGCTTTAGAATAATCATCATCAATCAGCCGGCATAAAGTGTCAACAACCAATCTACACTAACCAGTTTAGACAATGATCACTCAGTCGAGATCTGTGAGGTCTAAATGAAAGAATATCTTACTTACAGTCAATCGATTCTGCGTTATGTAGCAGTCATCGGCAGTCTTCCTCGCCTCTGTCCACTTGTTCAATGGATGCTTCAGAATACGAAAAAAACAACAAATTGAAAATGAAAAATAATTGGAAAAAGCAACTAGGAATTATTCTTCATGCAAATTGAAATCTCTACTTCTAACCATAAACTCCAGCAACCAAAAATTACAAGAAGTATAAAGAATGAAGTCTTTCAATGCAATAGACAGCCGTTGCCGTTGATTCATGATCGCGACTCGTGATTGACACATGAATACGTTTTTAGACGAGTACCTTTCTAGACTTGTCTTCACGGCCACTTCGTGCGCCATGGGACTTGTGTCTCCGTTTTCGGCAAAGACCTTTAGATGATACATCTTCCATCTGTAAGTAGACAAAGTACTTAACTGGCTTTTTATGTCGACTAGGTTCATGGGCGGAGACCTGGGCGCAGACTTGGGGGGGACGGAACAGAAAGACGCGAGATTTTTTGACGGACGAATGGCTGAGTGTCGCCGAAAAACGTCCCATCTTTTGCCGACCTAAATTTCTGACGACTTTTTTTTTTACTTATCCGCCCAAATCTCGACGAAAGTTTCTATTTCCGCCGCCAAAAAAGTTGACTTTTTTTAGTCGTGCCTTTTTTTTTAGTCGTGATGCTCAACGATTAGGGGACAAATGCATGGGCCGTCCCCCCCCAACACCTCCATTGGGGGACCGTCCCCCTGTCCCCCCTAGGTCTCCGCCCATGACTAGGTTCTCTGACCTGTTCTCCTAAGTTACAAATCAGATATTTGTCAGTTTATACAGAATCTCAGAACATTATAAATTTTATTTGACTGGTTTTAGCCTAGAGTCCAAGAGGTTCCAAATAGACAGTGCTGTGGTATAAGGACTCACTGAAATGCTACCACCACTGTGCTTGTGGACACACTGCAATGGGCCAGAACCTCAGCAATGCAGAATGGAAATATTACTTAGACCAAAACAGATTCCAGACAGGATTTTGGATAATATTCACAATTTGAAAATACACAGGTGGTTGGAAAACAGATAGAGCTGATTTCAGAGGGTTCAACTGTTTTGTGACGTGGCTGTTGATAACAGGGGGACCTCAAACAGCATTCTGTCATCGCCCTAAAACACATCAGCATTCAACACCAAACAATCTATAATAAATGCACACATACAAACATATAGCCAAAAATGTTAGTCGGATGGCATTACTTTAACTCATATTGATGTCTAGTATAAGAACTTGTTATGATGTTGCCATGTAAAATTATGAGCATGTCACTTTGGGACATCAAATTTCAAGGTTTGTAAGTGAAAGTATAGGTCTACCAGAAAGTATCTGAAAATTAAGCAAGTTCATAAAAGTTTATGGAAGTTGAATCTACCACTGATTCCAATGAATAAACGAGTTTAAGGTTACTACTAATTTTTTTAACACTGGAGTAGGCCTACAATGCATTAACCGAAGGCAGTCGTACTATAATTTAAAAACGAAGTACCTCAAGCCAAATATTTTTAGGCTAAACACCAGGCGCCTCTTGTGATTCACAACGGTGGCTAGACATTCGGGTAGAAGCGAAATTTATGAATATAATAAGACAGTAATAACCTGGGCTACCTAGCGAGGTAAACAGTTCGTAATAATTATAATCGCAATGGCATAGGCTTACGTCTATGGGCGAACTTCACAATTCTGGGGCGCTATTAAATAACATTTTCTATTGCTTAGCCTATGTGCACCTAATATAAACCCCAAGGACTTTATACAGAGGACTCGTTTCTTCTTTAGCCGCCTTGTACACGTTTTTTGGCGATAATAGGAGTTCCGGAAAATTTCAAATCTTATTTACAAAATAAAAGCATTCAATTAGTTACTTCTATGAAAACAGATTGACGACTAATAATTATGTTTACAAAATAAACAAATACCTTTGGAAATTCAAAGGAAAGTCATGAGAACTGAGAACAAGCTCTCAATGCCTCTCATAACCAAAGATTGCTCATAACTTTCATTTCCATAAGTTCGTACGTTTATATTTTAAAAGTGATACTAAGTAAGTAAGTATGTACTTTATTGAACCGCCTGCAAACGCACTTATTAACACCAAGCAATCTATAATAAATGCACACAGACATACATACATACATACATACATACATACATACATACATACATACATACATACATACATACATACATACATACATACATAATAGCCACATACATACAAACATAATAGCCAAAAATGTTAGTCGGATGGCATTACTTTGACTGATACTGAGTAGTCATTATCACGACCCGGGTTCAAGCCTTGCTCAGGGCAAAAATTTATTTGAATTTTCTGTTAGCTGCAAGTGGCGTTTTCTGTCGTGTTGTTTGCCTCGGGTCTGTTGAAAATAAGATCGCCCCTCCCACTCCTGGCTTGGCCGAATCAGGAGCGTTCCAGCATTTAGGCCATTAGTGTTAAGTTACCGAACCTGTTGTAGCCGACCTGCGTGTCGTGCGAAGCTGGCCGTATTTCGTATAAATTGTACCTGTAATCGTTCTGCGGTCTGTCAGATTGAATGTCAATAAACGAATATTATTATTACATGGCATCCATGGTCACGTCATGCTCCGCCTCCAATTCTAGAAGACTTCGATCATGGTTGGACTGGGAGCGCTTCTGAGTGGATTTCTTGAAGAGGCGCTATATAAATTCTTGAAATGAATGAATGAATGAATCGTTGCGAAGTGACTTTGCTACACTTCACACAACCCAAAAGTTTGGAAATCGCGCTTTCGCAGTCTCAGGTCCCAAACTTTAATGGTCTCCCAATTTCCATTCGTCAGTGCACATCTGTTGTGGAGTTTAAATCTAGATTAAAAACTCAATTATTTTCAATACATTATGACAGTGACTAGATCTGTAGTGAAGCGCGCTCTTGTGCAAGACTTTGTTTTGTTAAAGCGCGGTATAAATGTTTAATTGTATTGTATTGTATATTGATGTCTAGTATAAGCACTTATGATGTTGCATGTAAAATTATGAGCATGTCACTTT
Organism: Lumbricus terrestris; assembly: GCA_949752735.1. Taxonomy (NCBI): domain Eukaryota; kingdom Metazoa; phylum Annelida; class Clitellata; order Crassiclitellata; family Lumbricidae; genus Lumbricus; species Lumbricus terrestris. The sequence continues at coordinate 135,218 of OX457041.1, read as the reverse complement.
GGGATATCAAATTTCAAGGTTCGTAAGTCGAAAGTATGTTATCCATTACTCTACTGGGCCCGGGCCCCCGATGCCAAAAAGGTTGGACAGCACTGCTCAAGACCAACACCTAGCCTACACCATAGGACTCTACCAGTATCTTGCCTCACCAAACTTAAAACTGCTGTGTTTGAGTCGGGAGCTCCTCCGAGTAGTTTAGTTGAAGGAGTGCTATACAACTGTCCGAATAAATGAATGAAGCAACTGACAGTCACATAATTATCTGATCACTATTTCAATCGATTTTAAATCATAATCTCCTAAACAATGAATCAATGAAACACGAATTCTTAAAATCAACAAATTTATTAATCTACAGATTACAAGCTGAACAGCCCGGTTTCGTCATCTGACACTAGGGTTTGGGTAATCATTGTGCAAATTCATAACCTACAACAGAAATCTTTCTGTTTTCTTATCAACAGCCTCCAATCTTCAGCATGCTTCCACTTATTACCATAATTTTTATACACTGTATGCATAGGTTAATATATAAAATTATGCATATATATGAAGACAATTGATAATTATATATATATATATATATATATATATATATATATATCTCAACTGTCTTCATACATACGAAGACAATTGATAGAACGCTTTAAGCACCCCCTAGAATCTCTCGAATCTATCGTTGACCTGCTGCCTTGCCTGCTCACTTACTAAAATAAGGGCTGAATAATTGAATGAACCAACAGTCCTTATTTTTGTGCACACTTTGTGCTCCCCCCTCTCTCTCTCTCTTCTCTAACTCCTTCCATCGAAAACACTGTCCAACGTTCTCATGACCCAACAGATAGCAGAGAAGCTGCTTGACAGATTACATAGTTGCACACACACACACACACACACACACACACACACACACACACACACACACACACACACACACACACACACACACACACACACACACACACACACACACACACACACACACACACACACACACACACACACACACACACATGCACACATGCACACACACATGCATGCACACACACACACACACATATGCACACACACTCACCCATACACACATGCATACACACACACACACATGCATGCACACAGGGCCTGACAGATATTCAACATAATCCTATTCGACATGCACATACACACACACTGACAAAATGTCTAAAAACATTTACAGAATAAAGCTACAAAAATAGACACTGTAATACTCAAGAGCTGTTTCTGGCAATATGCCTTGTTCAGTCTTTGTTTGTCTGTCTGTGTCCATCTATATGTGCTTGGTGCTTCCATCCGGACACTTGCGCCAGACATTAATAAATAGTCATTGTTAAAGCTTCTGAGGTGTGACTAATGAAAGTTGGCCAGTAAGTCTTCTTCACCAGGTGACGGCAGCTGCTGCAGGGGTGGCGACCAATGGGAGGGAGGGGGCCTTGCTGCTGCTGCTGCTGCCGGCAGTTAACGTCGTCGTCAACATCACAAACATCACCAACACAGTCGTCATCATCATCATCATCCCTTCATGACGGTTGTCAGGTGCTACGTGTCGGGTGAGAGGTATTTGAGTGCCCGGATTCCGTATCTGCGTGACAGATCTCTCTGGAATTCCCCTTTCAAGACTTTCAGACAGGTGCGATAGACGTCACTTGAACGGAACTTGGCAATGTCAAAACTCGGCGCATGTGGCATGTGAACGATAAACGCATTTGGAAGGACGACAAAGTCAAAACTAGAAACAGAAAACGTCATCATCATCACCACTACTAACCAACCTAACCTAAACAGTAAACATATCGTTCAAAATATTAGCAGCTTTCCAATCCATACGACTCAAGTTCAGTAACAGTAGCAAGCAAATTTCAATTAATTGATTACTAATTGTAGAGATCTGAGCGATATAATTAGGATCTTGAGAGTAGTAATATGAAATAAACTTCTTTGTAGTGACACGAACCCAAGAGCATTCAGCTCCATAAAATGTGACACTAACCCAAGAGCATCCAGTTCCATGATATGTGAAACTAACCCAAGAGCATCCAGGCCCATGATATGTGACATTAACCAAAGAGAATCCAGTTCCAGTGCTCCATGATATGTGAAACTACCCAAGAGCATCCAGGCCCATGATATGTGACATTAACCAAAGAGAATCCAGTTCCAGTGCTCCATGATATGTGAAACTACCCAAGAGCATCCAGCTCCATGATATGTGAAACTAACCCAAGAGCATCCAGTTCCATGATATGTGAAACTACCCCAAGAGCATCCAGGCCCATGATATGTGACATTAACCAAAGAGAATCCAGTTCCAGTGCTCCATGATATGTGAAACTAACCCAAGAGCATCCAGGCCCATGATATGTGAAACTAACCCAAGAGCATCCAGGCCCATGATATGTGAAACTAATCCAAGAGCATCCAGTCCCATGATATGTGAAACTAACCCAAGAGCATCCAGTCTCATGATATGTGAAACTAACTCAAGAGCATCCAGTCTCATGATATGTGAAACTAACTCAAGAGCATCCAGTCTCATGATATGTGAAACTAACTCAAGAGCATCCAGTCCCATGATATGTGAAACTAACCCAAGAGCATCCAGTCTCATGATATGTGAAACTAACTCAAGAGCATCCAGTCTCATGATATGTGAAACTAACCCAAGAGCATCCAGCTCCATGATATGTGAAACTAACTCAAGAGCATCCAGTCTCATGATATGTGAAACTAACCCAAGAGCATCCAGCTCCATGATATGTGAAACTAACCCAAGAGCATCCAGTTCCATGATAGGTGAAACTAACTCAAGAGCATCCAGTCTCATGATATGTGAAACTAACTCAAGAGCATTCAGCTCCATGATATGTGAAACTAACCCAAGAGCATCCAGTTCCATGATAGGTGAAACTAACTCAAGAGCATCCAGTCTCATGATATGTGAAACTAACTCAAGAGCATTCAGCTCCATGATATGTGAAACTAACCCAAGAGCATCCAGTTCCATGATATGTGAAACTAACCCAAGAGCATCCAGTTCCAATGCTCCATGATATGTGAAACTAACCCAAGAGCATCCAGTTCCATGATATGTGAAACTAACTCAAGAGCATCCAGTCTCATGATATGTGAAACTAACCCAAGAGCATCCAGCTCCATGATATGTGAAACTAACCCAAGAGCATCCAGTTCCATGATAGGTGAAACTAACTCAAGAGCATTCAGCTCTATGATATGTGAAACTAACCCAAGAGCATCCAGTTCCAATGCTCCATGATATGTGAAACTAACCCAAGAGCATCCAGTTCCATGATATGTGAAACTAACTCAAGAGCATCAAGTCTCATGATATGTGAAACTAACTCAAGAGCATCCAGTCCCATATGTGAAACTAACCCAAGAGCATCCAGTCTCATGATATGTGAAACTAACCCAAGAGCATCCAGTTCCATGATATGTGAAACCTTGTTCCATCCAAATCCAACGAATCTCTGGTCATAGAATGGAACGTCCTTCCTCGGAACGACAATGAACGGCTCAAAGTCCGCTTCCCAGTTGACCTGCAACACCACCAGAAACACATCCACCTCAGCATACACGTACGTCTCTTCTACCCTTATAGACGATAAAGCGAGCGCTCCAACCACTGGCTAACACGTGTCCCACATCCACACAGAACAATGGTAGCAAGTTGTGAACCATACTAAAGCCAGGCACATTAAAAACATAATGTCTAACTATTCAAATAAACAGATGATTCCATCCAGTCCAAATCCAGATTGTTAGAGAGTGGATTGAATACCTTATATGCGGTCGTAGCTGTTCTCCATTTCGCAAAGTTTGTAGCTGCTTGGCCTTGAGGCCAAACGTGATACCTGCGACAGCAAGCCAGAGGACAATCTTAGAAGCTGGACCCAGAAAATAACACATTCTACCAACAGCAGATATCAAAGACTGTGTCATGTACCCCACTTCAATGAATTCAAAAACCATGTAAAGACAATAATAACACTACAATAAATTATCATAGTACTTGAACTTGATCGTAGTAAACATGATGAAAGTAATGAAGAGAATTCTGTGGCCGTTGTTGTCAGACCTGAATGTGAAGAGTGATCCAACGTCCAGCATCGCTATGAGGTCAGCCTTCGATGTCGGAAAATTCAGTTTGTATCTCTGCGTCTCAAACGCTGGAACAACCAACGCCTGAAATGACGACAAATTATGAGTAATTAACTGCGGAGGAAGAAATTCATCAGAAAAGATTTCCATATCAAGCAACAACTGCATCGTCTAAGGAAAGAATCTGGTCGTACGTCTTGTAAAATAGGAAAATCTCGCCTTCAACCTCCTCTGTGCTGATCTCGGCACAGTTAGCAATAGTGCACGTGTGTGTATGTGTGTGTGGGCACAGTTAGCAATAGAGAACATGTGTGTGTGTGTGTGTGTATGTGTGTGTATGATCAATGTACAAGGAATATTCTTAGTCGTAGGATCTAAGACTTTGTAATCCTTGGACGACAGATACCTGTTTGCTGTTGGTCATAGAGTTGATTGTCTTCAACAGATGGCTGTAGAGATCAGACATTGGCAGAAAGTCAATGTCTGACAGGAAAACGTGTGAAGTGTTCGCCTGACGCAAAGCCACATTACGAAGATAGTTAATTGGGTAGAATTGCTGAAACAGAAGACACAAAAACAGTTCCCTAAGCATACACAGTCACCTTTGCTATACACCGAAATGCTCAGGGCTGTGATAATCCCACAGCCAATAAAGTACCTACTATAGCAATGCCAAGCAATGACCTACCTAACTAAGAAATGACCCACATGGCCAAGAAATGACCTAGTCAATAAATGACCTACATAGCTAAGAAATGACCTACATAGCCAAGAAATGGCATACAGTCAAGAAATGATCTACATGGCTAAGAAATGACCTGCAGTCAATAAATGACCTACATAGCCAAGAAATGACCTACACACCCAAGAAATGACCTACATGGCCAAGAAATGACCTAGTCAATAAATGACCTACATAGCCAAGAAATGACCTACAGTCAAGAAATGACCTACATAGCCAAGAAATGACTTCCATGGCTAACATACACACATATTGTGTTACAAAAAGTCAGATACAATCTCACCTACACGAAAGTAATTTAAACATAAGAGAAAAGAACAACATTAGCCTAATCATCATCATCACCAACAACAATCGTGCAAAAAACTCCTCAGTATCCTCCTCCTCTTCCTTTGCTGTCTCCACAACCTCCTCTTCCTCCACCCATGCTCTGTCTATTCTTCCTCCCTTATTCCTCTGTTTAATCATCCTCTTAATCACCTCATCCTCTTTCTCCCTCTCTGTCTTTCCTCTTCCTCCCCACTCTTCTCTTCCCTTTCTCTATTCATCCCCACCTCTACATCTCCTCCCCCCCGTCCTTCCTCCCCTTTTAATCCATGGTTTCCTCCTCTGTGCTGCCCTCATTTCACTACTCACACCATCTTTGTAGACGACATGATACGCGATGTTGTGCCTGGCCATGAGCACGCGAGAGCTGAGCGCATATCGTAGGAACTGTTGAGCCTCAGCATCTGACATGTAGAGCGCCAGGCTGATTGGTCCAGGCCAATGGATGCACAACGTCTCCAGCATCTGCAGCCGATCTGTGCTCAGCTGCGCCACCAGCGTCACATCGTTCTCATCTGCTGCTGCTGATGATGATGATGCTGCTGGTGGTGGCGCAGTCTTTGGCGAGTAGTTGTACTCGATGTAGTAGAGATGAGTTCGATGGACGATGAGACGTTCACGACGGAAGTCATAGCACTCGTCATCTTCATTTATGCTGTTCAACTGTTGACAAACGAAGTCAATACAAACATCACAAACCAGTCATAGCACTCGTCATCTTCATTTATGCTGTTCAACTGTTGACAAACGGAGTCAACACAAACACCACAAACCAGTCATAGCACTCGTCATCTTCATTTATGCTGTTCAACTGTTGACAAACGAAGTCAACACAAACATCACAAACCTGTCATAGCACTCGTCATCTTCATTTATGCTGTTCAACTGTTGACAAACGAAGTCAACACAAACATCACAAACCAGTCATAGCACTCGTCATCTTCATTTATGCTGTTCAACTGTTGACAAACGGAGTCAACACAAACACCACAAACCAGTCATAGCACTCGTCATCTTCATTTATGCTGTTCAACTGTTGACAAACGAAGTCAACACAAACATCACAAACCAGTCATAGCACTCGTCATCTTCATTTATGCTGTTCAACTGTTGACAAACGAAGTCAACACAAACATCCACATGATTGTAAAAAATCCAATCGCAAGTCAATAAAAAAACACTACAATAACTCCCTAAACCGTTGTTGTCCAACCTTTCAGACACCAGAGGCCACAGGAGCAATGTGACATAACAGTAAACTCATAAGTAATGGTTAAAGTTGCTTTTGTAATAAGCTGAATTGAAATTCATCATGCAATGATCGTCATGTTTATTTATTTATTTATTTTTCCATTTCTATTTTGCCCTTTCAAGCTCTATACTCAGAGGCCCTCCGACTACAGCACGGACACTGGATCGAAGTTTCACTCCAAAGTGACCGAGCAATTGCGAGTTCAAGGTACATACGCGGCGGCTTGGTACACTGAATGATGTGTAATAGCATGTACAGCATACACATGCCATGTTTGGCATGCTCTATTCAGCACGAAAAAGCATAATGTAGCATTTATCCATGTCTTGCACTCAGTTCTTTCATTTCTTGTTGACCGATCACCGTTTTGTTGGCTGAGCTTCTCAGTTCATCACACACAGCTATAATTTGCCTGCAGGGCCCAGTCATCAGTTCATCACACACAGCAATAATTTGCCTGCAGGGCCCAGTCATCAGTTCATCATCAAGCTATAATTTGCCTGCAGGGCCCAGTCATCAGTTCATCACAAACAGCAATAATTTGCCAGCAGGGCCCAGTCATCAGTTCATCACCAAGCTATAATTTGCCAGTAGGACCCAGTCATCAGTTCATCACCAAGCTATAATTTTCCAGCAGGGCCCAGTCATCAGTTCATCATCAAGCTATAATTTGCCAGCAGGGCCTAGTCATCAGTTCATCACCAAGCTATAATTTGCCAGCAGGGCCCAGTCATCAGTTCATCACCAAGCTATAATTTGCCAGCAGGACCCAGTCATCAGTTCATCACCAAGCTATAATTTTCCAGCAGGGCCCAGTCATCAGTTCATCATCAAGCTATAATTTGCCAGCAGGGCCCAGTCATCAGTTCATCATCAAGCTATAATTTGCCTGAAGGGCCCAGTCATCAGTTCATCACCAAGCTATAATTTGCCAGCAGGGCCTAGTCATCAGTTCATCATCAAGCTATAATTTGCCTGCAGGGCCCAGTCATCAGTTCATCACCAAGCTATAATTTGCCAGCAGGGCCCAGTCATCAGTCATCATTTCTTCATCACCATGACTTAATTTGTATGGCTCAGCCACAAGTTGGCTCAGTCAGCAAGTTCCACCCAGCTTCAAATTGGCTGGCTCAGCCACTTTATGGATGAACCGCATTTCCATTCTACTGCTCTGGCTAGTATAAAGAGACATCAAACCACCAAAGTCAGTGGTTCCAAACCTTTTTGACTTTGGGGCCACTTTTTCTAAGTTGGAGGACACGAGGGCCACTTTTCTTAGTTGAAGGCCACAAGATTAAAATATAAGCAATCAAAAGCATATAAAATTGCTATAATTGAATCAAAGTAGAATGTTTGATGTTATTTACAGACGTCAAAATAAAATAATTTGTAATAGAAAATAATTGTGTTCTACACAGTCCAAATTGTCAATTCTGTCATATATTTTTCTAAAACATTTTAAGGACGAGGGCCACATTTTGAGACCCATGGGCCACGGGTTGGGAACCACTGACCAAAGTCGTCTGTCTTAAAAGAGCAGTCATAGGTTGAGAAAGAATCCAAGGCATCAACATTCGTCAGCCCTGACGACTCTTCGATTTTCTCTTTCAAACCTTCAGCACTACAACTGCTGGATTAGCTCTCGCAAGGAATGGTTGGTCGCAGCCACTTACAGACACCATGCCGCTACTCTAACTGACTATAGTCTAAGTGAATGGTTTGGGATGGGACAGTGTACAAGGTCAGTTTAGTTGAGTACACGAATAAAAGCTGTTAAAAACCAGAAGTCGAGCATCAATTCCCTGATAGCCTATAATAATTTAACCCCATTGATAGAAAGAGGATAGCAGTTGTCGGATTGGCCTTCCGTGGTAGTTGACCAAACTCCAGAAACTGCTATAATATAAAAGACTACAAAAAAGTAAAAAATCCGAAAAACACCTGAATTAAAAAATAAATCAATACACAATATTACACAATTCCTTTGCTTCCGACTGATTCCAAAATCCAATTCCATGATTAATTTGGAACTGGTTATCAATCACACTCTATGATAACCACAGGTTAGTCACCCAACTTAGCCATGACCATCGCGAAACCTGAGTTAAAGAATCACAGCTCAATTTCATTAATCTTCGTTTAATGAGACAAATCAGAGTGACACACCGCAACCAGTTACATGTCAATGCACTTTAAAAATAAACAACAAAATAATGTGAAGATAACAATGCCATTAATGGGTGTCAAAGAGAACCCTCGGAATAAAGTTTCTAACATCTCTAACTGGTAGAACAAAAGGATGCGGTCTAGGTCGCAAGTTAAAGGTGGCTTTTGCTAGAGGTGGAAAGAGGTTCCTCAGGACATGATTGACATTTAGCATTATATTTTTTATATTCATGACTTCTTCTCAATTAGAAATCGTTCACCTCATCTTCGTTGCTCAACTTCTCGTGCTTATAGTCGTCACAGCCAAAGAACTCTTGACGAAGCAAATTGCCATCGTATTCTAGAAACGTCAGGTAGAGATTTCTGAAATACTCAATATGTTTGATTTTCACTTTCAGCTTCTTTGGAGAATTCCAGTGAATGATCTGCAAAAGAAAGAGAAACCAAATAATGTGAAACCAAATAATGTGAAATCAAATAATGTGAAACCAAATAATGTGAAACCAAATAATGTGAAACCAAATAATGTGAAACCAAATAATGTGAAACCAAATAATGTGAAACCAAATAATGTGAAACCAAATAATGTGAAACCAAATAATGTGATACCAAATAATGTGAAATCAAATAATGTGAAACCAAATAATGTGAAACCAAATAATGCGAAACCAAATAATGTGAAACCAAATAATGTGAAAACAAATAATGTGAAACCAAATAATGTGAAACCAAATAATGTGAAAACAAATAATGTGAAACCAAATAAAGTGAAACCAAATAATGTGAAACCAAATAACCAAACAGTTCAAGTATCAAATGCCAGCTGTCAGAAAAACCATAAACCTTAGAGCAGTTAAACTTTGCAGAGGCTTGGTAGATCTCTAAAATTTTGATAAAATTAAGCAAATTCATTGATCCGTTTGCAATAAACATTAAATGTCACATCTTCTCAGTGGTCTCTCGAATAACCTTCCTCATTATGCTCTTGACTCATTGAGTGGCTACCACATGTAAAATGTCACCACACCATACAAAAGGACTTGCAAGCTCTTCCCTTTCATTGTGGTTGGACTGAAAATGCCACATAATATGGAGCTTATACAAATGATCTGAATGGATGAATGAAGACAACATTCGGAAGTGACCTCAGAGATGGGTCAGGCGCCCTTGTAACGGTTGTGTTATGGCGCCATAGAAATCGTCATTGTTATTGTTATTATTATGGGTGTGGGACTGTGGGTGTTGGGGTGGTGGGAGATATACTGTACCTTGAGATCGGAGACCTCCATGTAGCACTGTTCACTGCGAGTGTTGTCACTTAACTGAACATTCCATTGACATGGAAGATGATGCACCAACTCTGGATTCTGCTTCAGCACAGCATTGAAAATGTCCTATACAAATAGAGAACATAAGACAAGACAGCAGATTGGAGCAGCATTCAACAAAACATCTGCCTTGACTGCTACAACAAAGCAGAAGAATATTTCTGACCTTTTCCAACAAATACTCAAGAAATGCATAGAATACGCTTCACCGATTTAATGTCTTTGTGTGAAACTCAGAAGACAAGTTCTGCTATATTTGGCTGCGCATAGTCACAAAGCAGCCAGATAGAAATGACGACGACTGTACTGACATTGTGTGGAAATTGTCTGCACAGTCCATTGTGCTGTTGCCAGCACACGATAACTGAACAACTGGTTCAGCAAAAATACTAAAACAAAATAAACATAAAGACAGTAAATGAATTAATAATCGTCAAGCACATGGTACAGACGAAACCATGTCATCTCTAATAAGTAGCAGTGCAGCAGCAGCAGCAGCAGCAGCAGCAGCAGCAGCAGCAGCAGTGGGGAGGAGTCATTGGTGGTCTTCTCACCTGGTCAGCGAGAGCAGTCGAGTAGAGGGTCATGAGTTCCCGCTCTGCTATGAGACGCCACATCTGACTCCACCCGATCTCACGAAGTCTCTCGAGGTCCATCAGAATCACTCCGGTGTTGAATCCTCTTCCCTACAACACACAAAACATATCACCATCAAAACAAACATAATCACTGTCCTCTCCACCCACCACCTCCACTACCACCCAAACCACAACCCTGACCACAACCCTGACCACCACCACCACCACCACCACCACCACCACCACCACCACCACCACCACCACCACCACCACCACCACCACCACCACCACCACCACCACCACCACCACCACCACCACCACCACCATCATCACCAACATGACCACTGAGTGAGAGAAATAGAGAGTGAGTGAGAGAATGAGTAAGTGAATGAGCTAGTGATCAAGTGTGTGCGTGAGTTAGTGAGTACTTGAGCAGGCAAGTGAGTAAGTGAATGAGCGTGTGTGTGTGTGTGTGTGAGTGGAGTGTGGGTGAGAGAGTGTGAGTGTGTGAGTGAGTGAGTGACTGACCAGGGCAGGCCACGGTCGATGGTTTCTCCACAGTCTTCCCAGATACCAGTCACTCTGATTTTCTACGAGACCAAGAGCCTAAAAGTAGAATCATAGGACAACAAGTGAAACAAAATTTATATCTGCCATCAAGAATCAACGAAAGCAGTTCTGCAATGCTAAGAAGACATTGTCAACATCGAACACTGACTCATGACGGATAACAGTGTCAAATCTGTTCGTTTCCAGTTGCTGCTGCATTGCAAATGAAGGGATAGAAGGGCTGCATGTGGAAGGAATTCGTCTGCAAAGACAGATTGGTGGAAGAAATATTAGACAAGTGTAAAGAACAAAAAAATTTATGATGAGCTGGAAGAATTGAGTTCTGAATGAAATGAAAATCCACAGAGAGATTAATTAATTAATAAATCATGAAAACCTCTTTCTTCTTGAACTTGTGAAACAACTTCCATAATTCTCCTACATCAGTTGCAAACGTGATGTCTGTATCCAAAACGATCACCTACAATCACACATCAACATTCAACACAGACATGAAGTTCTGCTTCTTCAACTAAGTTACAAGTAAAATTAGACTCCTTATTGCACCATATGCAATCGGCAATTTGCTTTCCAGTGAATTGAGTTGATCAGCTGACATTGTCATCAGGGCATAAACACAAATACCGGTACATGTAGAAACACTGATGGTTATCACTAGATAATTAAATTAGAATGTCTCAATTCCTAAGAACACTGATCATTATGTCGTGATGCAAACACAACACCACATTTAAAAAGCAGACAAAGAAGATCACAAGAGAAAAGCATACAACGTTCCTTTAGCCTTCAACCAAGTGGCAGCAGAATGCAATCAGACCCTTGTCATCAATGCAAAGTGGAGCTGACAATCTGAACAGTTTATGTAGCAGCAGTCTAAGTGATCGTAGTCAGCTGTGGACCACTGGACCCTTCCTACCTTCGTGAGGTTTTTCGGCAGAGTATAAGGCAAGATGAGCTTCATGAGGCCATAGACACCGCAGTATATTGCTTCCTACCTTCGTGAGGTTTTTCGGCAGTGTGAGCTAATTTTGTATAACGTATAGTTATCAGCTAATTGTTGAGCGTACGGATAGGCCAGCTCAAGGTCAGCTAATTGTTGAGTGTACAGACAGACAGGCCAGCTGACTGAGTGGCGGGAAAGCGCCGCTGCGCGTCGTCGCCAGAGAGAGAGAGAGAGAGAGAGAGAGAGAGAGACAGACAGACAGACAGCGAGACGGACAGAGAGAGGCAGAGAGAAGGACAGTGCGACCGAAGAGAGAGTGTACGCTAAGAGTGAGATAAGTTGTAGAAGGAGTGCTAGTCGTGTGTAGAAGACGTTAGAGTAGTAATATAATAAGATAGCGTTTCTGTCGTGCAATTGAATTGTTTGTCGTCGTTGATGCATTGTTGTGTTGTTTGTGAATGTTGGAAATCGAAGAAGAAAAATACAAGAAACTGATCTTTGTTGTAAGTGAACAAGTTTAAGAACTTTAGACACTTATAACCTAGCCATAGCTACCGCAGTACAGTGAATAGGTTAGGCCTAGGCTGCGCTGCAGAACAAAGAAGAGACTGGAAAATCGTGGGTGATTGTGGAAGATCACATTTGGTGGCAGCGGTGGGATATCGTATCCAAGTTACGGACGTTGGGATATTGTCAATCCAAGTTACGGACGGTGGGATTTTGTATCCAAGTTACGGTCGGAGGGATATTTACGAACGGTGGATTTTTAGTCCAAGCTACGGACAGTGGATTTCAAATCATTACGAGAAGCCGACCACACGGGAGAAGGAGAATGAGCATTTGATCAACCGGAGAAGCATTCCGAGCATCCGAACAACTGGTGAGAAGATACAACGGGCATACGAACGACATTACGACAACGCAACGCCAGAGAGAGGTATACAAAACTCGCTCCTTGAATAAACAAGCAATAAGAATTAAAGTCAACCAATCACAGCAATTATAGCCACTCCCTCGATTTTCTTCACGGAAATCATTGAAGTAAAGAAGTAAGATGGAGAAACTTACAGAACAAAAACAAGCTAGTATAAAAAAGATGTCTTCTGATCGAATAATAAAATTATTAATCGAAGCTGGTCTAGACGTCGAAGAAGTCGAAGAGATGTCAAGGGAAAATTTGATGCGAGCTTTAGCAGAGGTTTGGCTTAAAGAAGAAGCGATAGCACCACCCACAGCACAGTTATTTACTGGGGCTGAGGAGAAACCACAGGCTATGTCTATGGAGGCGTTGATGCAATTTATGATGATGAGGGAGGAGCAACGGAGACAGGAGGATAAAGAGAAAGATGAGCAACGGAGACAAGAAGAGAAAGAACGGAGACAAGAGGAGAAAGAGAAAGAGGAGCAACGGAGACAAGAAGAGAAAGAGAAAGAGGAGAAACGTAGACAAGAAGAGAAAGAGAAAGAGGAGCAACGTAAACAAGAAGAGAACGAAAGAGCGGCAAAAGCAGAAAAGATGAGACAAGAAGGGATTGAACGAGCAGAAAAGATTCGACTAGAGGAAAAAGTAAGAGCAGAACAAGCAGAAAGGATGAGACAAGAAGAGATAGAGATGCAGAAGCAGCAGTTCCAGCTTCAGTTAGAACAACTGAAAAGAGATCGTGACGAAGCTGAACGAAGAAGAATGGAATTGATGATAGAATACGAGAGGGCAAGGAAAAGTGATGAAGAAATACGGAAACAACAGATTGAAGAGCGAGGAAGTCAAAGAAACCATGCGTTTGGCAGAATTACAAAGAGCCGAAGAGATTCGACAGGAAGAATTGAATATGGAGAAAGAAAATTTGGAAAAAGCGGAACGAGAAAGGGAAGAACAAGTACATTTAGAACAAAAGAAACTCGCTCTTAAGGAAGCTCAGCTCCGAGAAATGGCTATTGAAAAGGAGGAACGCAGAAAGCAGTTAGAATTGTTGCAGCAGAAGATAGAACAAGAAGAACTGCGTAGGGAAGAAGATCAAAATAGACTGAGGGAACGAAATGAAGACGAAAGAAGAAGCCGTGAGGAGTTAGAACGAAATAGGATCCGAGAAAGTGAGGCAATGGTGTCCAAGATTAAAAAGATAGGTGATGCAATGAAACACGTGTTACCTAAGATGCCATATGATATGATGGAGGTGCCATTATATTTTGAGACAGTTGAGAATGCATTCAACAGTTTTACGGTGGAAAAGCAGTTTTGGGTCAAATTGCTGTTGCCACTAATGACACCAAGAGCGAGAACGGTGTTAAACCGATTGTCTTTTGATGATCTAGACAATTACGACATAGTGAAAGAACATTTACTGAAAGAATTCAAATTGACAGCGAGAGAATATCGATCACGATTTGTAGATGCGAAGAAAACGGCAGAAGAGACATACACTATGTTTACAGCAAGATTGAAGAATCTGTTGAACTATTATGTCAGAAGTAGGCGAGTGGGCAAAGACTATGAGAAGTTATTTGATCTGTTGGTGGCGGATAAGTTGAAAGAATGTCTACCACCGGGTCCACTACAGTTTGTACTAGCAAAGGAGGGTACTGAATGTTTGGAAGCTAGTAATGTTGCAGATCTCGCAGACATACATGTGAACAATCGAATTGGTCTAATGTTTCAAGACAAACCGAAATATGAAGCATGGGGTAATAGTTCGAAGCAAACCAGGTGGAATAGTAGTAACAAAGAAACAGGAAGCCAAGCCAGAAGTAATGAAGTAAGGAAAGATAGTGCTCATGGAAGACAGTTTGGTCAAGATAGAAGAGAAGCAACGGGTGACAGACAAATATATAGTCGCATTCCAGTGATGGGACGCCAAAGAGAAAGCAATGCAGCATATACTCCGTACAATTACAGACGGGAGAGCACTGAACAGAGAGGTATTGTGAGGAAACGTTGCCATAATTGTCAGTCAGACCGACATTTGATAAAGGATTGTCAAGCACCACCAAGAATGACAAATCTGAGAAATAGATTTACTCGAAGTGCAGAAAATCTCAGAGTAAATCAGATCCAAGTAATGAATGCACCTAATCAGCTGGAAGGACAAGACAACCGCGAAACGGAAGTGAAGTCAGTAATGAAGTGTACGCCTCAGTTTACTATACAGAGAGAAGTAGTAAAATCTGCTCCCATTACGGATACTTGTCGAGAAACAGAAAGTAAAGATGAGTGTCAACGTGCGAAGAAGTACTTACTACAGCATGTAGATGTAGAAATACGTGGAAATGATGACAGTTGTCGTCCCGTGCAAGTCAAAGCGCTGATTGACTCTGGTACTGAGATTCCAGTAATCAATGAGGAATTATTGAAAGGAGCGATAGTAGAAGAAATTGGCAGAGTACATTTGCAATGTGTGGCTGGAGAACCCATTCCAGCTAAGTTGGTGAAAATAGAAGTGCGGATGAGTGGTCATAACGTAGGAGGAGATTTGAAGGACAAGGAAATGAATATTGCGCCATATTTAACCTTGGTATGTGCCAGCATTCCGGCAGTCTTGTGCAAAGATAACAAAGAAAAGTTCTTGCTGCATCCAGAGATAATTGCAGAACTGAAAGAGGTTCCACCAGTGAATGTATTGCAAGGAGAATTGCAAGCGAATGTGACTACGAGAGCACAGAGTCGGAGAAGAGAAGTGGAAGAAGGAGAAGAGGAAAAATCAAATAAAGTTTGCTAGATGAAGACACAGAAAGCGATGATGAACAAAGCGTTCAAGAAGAAGAAGAAGGAGTAACATCCGGGAGCAATGAAATTGAAGAAGAGATGGTTGCATGTGAACGTGATGATTATGATGATTCTGGAAGTGATAGTGAAATGGACACGAGTATGAGAGATTTGTTTGCCGAGAATACGAATGATGAAAGACAATTGGCAGACGCAAAGAAATTTGAAGAGCAGCAGAGAAATGACGAGTCACTGAAGTCGTGGTGGAAGATAGCTGAAGACAAAGGATCAGAGTTTAGTGTAGTGAATGGGTTGATGTATAAGAAGCATCAAATGTTGGATCAGTTGGTGTATCAGTTGGTGTTGCCGAAGGAAAGAAGAATTCAGGTGATGGAATTGGCGCACGAGTCAGTATTTGGCGGACACTTGGGAGAAGAGAAGACAAGAGAACGTATCAAATTGTCCTTTGTGTGGCCAAGGATGCGTAGAGATGTGGTGAAGTTCTGCAAGTCCTGTGAGAAGTGTCAGTTGAAAGCACGAAGTTTGGTGATGGATCGAGTACCGATTACACCAATACCAAGGGAGGATGTGCCGTTCAGAAGAATGACAATGGACGTCGTAGGACCAATCGAACCGACGTCAGCAGCAGGGCATAAGTATTGCTTGTGCATCGTAGACTCATGTACAAGATGGCCGACAATCTTGTTGATAAAGTCATTGACTGCTAAGGCTGTATGCGAAGCTCTGATGAAGTTGTTCATGGATGTGGGAGTTCCGTCAGTGATAACGAGTGATAGAGGAACGAATTTTACAGCCAGTCTAACGAGAGAATTTCTGAAATTGATGGGGTGTTGTCCTCGATTCGATTCGCCAGGACATCCAGAAGCGGCCGGATTAGTGGAGAGATGGAATCAAACGTTCAAGAAGATGGTTCATCATGTCATTGTGGAAAATCCGAGACAGTGGCATAAAATCATCCCATTTACGGTCTGGGCATTGAGAGAAGTGCCTAATGCAACTACAGGAGTGGCACCGTATCTGCTGGTCTATGGAAAATTGCCGAGAGGGCCACTAACCATTCTTAAAGAAAGCTGGACCAAAGAGATAAATTTACCACCGAACATTGGAGTACAACCGACAAAATACTTGAAGAATTTAAGAGCAGACATGGAAAAGGCCTTGACATTCGCCGAGAGCTGTGCTGAAGAAAAGCAAAAACAATACGCCAGCCAATATAACAAAAGAGCAAAAGATAAAGAATTCGAACCAGGAGAAAACGTCATCGTGCTGTATCCAACGTCAACCAATAAATTAATCTCACGATGGCATGGTCCATGCACGGTTTTGCAAAGAAGATCCAAATATTCGTATCTCGTGGACATGAATGAAAACGGTCGACGGATTATTCATGCCAACAAGATGAGGAAGTTCATTACGAGAACATTGTCTTGTGGTCTGATCGTGGAAGAGGATGACGAATTTGGATCAGTGGTAGAAATACCGCTGAAGGAAGACTATTCAGAGACAAAACAGAAATCACTCCAATTGGATTATGAACAAATTGGACATCTTACGAGCGAACAGCAGAAACAATTACTTGATGTACTGAATCGTTATGCAGACAGATTTTCGGACAAACCGGGACTATGTACATTAGTAGAACATGAAGTGGTGTTGAAACCAGACTTTCGAGAAAAAGAATTCATGGCATATCGAATACCACTAATATACCGGGCAGAAGTGGAAAGACAAATACAAGAGATGCTGAAAGAAAACATCATTCAACCATCGTCAAGCAGAATGGCAAGTCCACTTGTCATTGTCAAAAAGAAGGATGGATCCTTGAGATTGGCTTGTGACTACAGATACATTAACTCTTTTACTGAGAACTGCAGATATCCTATGCCAATCGTCAGTGATGTCTTGAGCAAAGTCGGAAAATCTAAGTTTATTTCCGTTATGGACTGTCGCAGTGCCTATTGGACTTGTCCTGTGAAAAAGAGTGATCAATGGAAGACTGCGTTTGTTACACATAATGGACTGTACGAATTTACGCGTGTTCCTTTTGGAATGATTAACTCTGGACGGACTTTTGTAAAAGCGATAAATATGATTTTGCAACCGATACATGATTTCACTGAACCTTATGTTGATGACATTGCAGTGCATTCTAATGATTGGGACATTCATTTAAGACATTTGGAATTATTTTTGAAACAAATTAGACTGCATAATGTAACATTGAACTTGAAGAAATGTGTGTTTGGTAAGAGTGAGGTGAAGTTCATCAGTCACCTTATAGGATCAGGGAAGAAGATGATGAATCCAGATAGGATTGACAGTTTGATTAATTTGAAGAAACCTGAAACCAGGAAGGAAGTGAAACAGGTCTTAGGATTTTTTGGGTTTTACAGACAGTTTATTTGTAATTTTGCTGAAATTGCTAAACCATTGACAGACTTAACCAGCAAGAAAGTACCTGAGAACATTGTTTGGACTGATGCACATCAGAAATCCTTTGATTCACTTAAACAGATTGTCTTGTCAAATGTGGTTTTATATATGTTTGAGGTTGGTAAACCTTTTGATTAATGAAGGGATAGAACGTCCCGTTTCATTTATAAGTCAGAAGCTGACAGATACCCAGAGGAGATGGGCGACGATTGAGAAGGAAGCCTATGCAATCATATGGGCTTTAAATAAGTTGAAAGAAATTCTTATTGGTTCTAAAATTAATGTGTTTACAGACCATAATCCTTTAGTTTACTTGACTGAATCAATGTCGAAATCTGCTAAGTTAGTCAGATGGTCATTATCATTACAAAATTTTGACATTCTGTTGAACTATAAGAAAGGTAAATTGAATGTAGTAGCTGATTGTTTATCTAGATTGTAGTGTAAGATATTTTATGATGTTATATATATATTGGACTGTTTGCATTGTTTAGTTAAGGTACGTTCGCTAATTTTTATAGGTAATTAGCTCTCTTTAAAAGAAAGGAAAGAGGTAATGTGAGCTAATTTTGTATAACGTATAGTTATCAGCTAATTGTTGAGCGTACGGATAGGCCAGCTCAAGGTCAGCTAATTGTTGAGTGTACAGACAGACAGGCCAGCTGACTGAGTGGCGGGAAAGCGCCGCTGCGCGTCGTCGCCAGAGAGAGAGAGAGAGAGAGAGAGAGACAGACAGACAGCGAGACGGACAGAGAGAGGCAGAGAGAAGGACAGTGCGACCGAAGAGAGAGTGTACGCTAAGAGTGAGATAAGTTGTAGAAGGAGTGCTAGTCGTGTGTAGAAGACGTTAGAGTAGTAATATAATAAGATAGCGTTTCTGTCGTGCAATTGAATTGTTTGTCGTCGTTGATGCATTGTTGTGTTGTTTGTGAATGTTGGAAATCGAAGAAGAAAATACAAGAAACTGATCTTTGTTGTAAGTGAACAAGTTTAAGAACTTTAGACACTTATAACCTAGCCATAGCTACCGCAGTACAGTGAATAGGTTAGGCCTAGGCTGCGCTGCAGAACAAAGAAGAGACTGGAAAATCGTGGGTGATTGTGGAAGATCACAGGCAGAGTATAAGGCAAGATGAGCTTCATGAGGCCATAGACACCGCTGTATTGCTTCTTACCTTCGTGAGGTTTTTCGGCAGAGTATAAGGCAAGATGAGCTTCATGAGGCCACAGACACCGCTGTATTGCTTCCTACCTTCGTGAGGTTTTTCGGCAGAGTATAAGGCAAGATGAGCTTCATGAGACCATAGACACCGCTGTATTGCTTCCTACCTTCGTGAGGTTTTTCGGCAGAGTATAAGGCAAGATGAGCTTCATGAGGTCATAGACACCGCTGTATTGCTTCCTACCTTCGTGAGGTTTTTCGGCAGAGTATAAGGCAAGATGAGCTTCATGAGGCCATAGACACCGCTGTAGTGCTTCCTACCTTCGTGAGGTTTTTCGGCAGAGTATAAGGCAAGATGAGCTTCATGAGGTCATAGACACCACTGTATTGCTTCCTACCTTCGTGAGGTTTTTCGGCAGAGTATAAGGCAAGATGAGCTTCATGAGGTCATAGACACCACTGTATTGCTTCCTACCTTCGTGAGGTTTTTTGGCAGAGTATAAGGCAAGATGAGCTTCATGAGGCCATAGACACCGCTGTATTGCTTCCTACCTTCGTGAGGTTTTTCGGCAGAGTATAAGGCAAGATGAGCTTCATGAGGTCATAGACACCACTGTATTGCTTCCTACCTTCGTGAGGTTTTTCGGCAGAGTATAAGGCAAGATGAGCTTCATGAGGTCATAGACACCACTGTATTGCTTCCTACCTTCGTGAGGTTTTTCGGCAGAGTATAAGGCAAGATGAGCTTCATGAGGTCATAGACACCACTGTATTGCTTCCTACCTTCGTGAGGTTTTTCGGCAGAGTATAAGGCAAGATGAGCTTCATGAGGTCATAGACACCACTGTATTGCTTCCTACCTTCGTGAGGTTTTTTGGCAGAGTATAAGGCAAGATGAGCTTCATGAGGCCATAGACACCGCTGTAGTGCTTGTTGGGGATCCAGGAGACATGCGGCTGAAATAACAACAACAACAACAACGATACCATAGACGAATGAAATCAACATCACTTCTCCTCTTGATCGATATATCCTTGAGTTGCATTAGAACACAACTTAGCAACAGATTCCAATTTGGAGACAGAGAGGGAAGCTGGAGGAGGGAAGGCACCAAAGAAGGGAGGGAGCTTCAAAGAAAATTATATGAAACTTGCAATCCAGACAGAGTTGATTCACCTAAGAAAGCTGGAAGTTATCACTAGTTGGCATATAATCCTAGAGGCGATCTTTCGAATGAGTAAACAGAAACCAAAATTAAGGTCAATTAAAGCAACGTGAAAGCTTTTCAGTTTTCACATAATTATCTTCTCTTGCTATTTAAACTCATTGATCAGTGCTGCCTTTGATCAATTCTTAGCTTTATATTCAGGTGCTACATAAATACCGTTGGATGCATAAATGGAAGGAGGCTCATGCACATTAGATGTAACATCGTTCATCTCGTTTCTCACCTTCAGTTCATCTGCCACGTAAAAGGAAACTTTAACTGCAACAGAATAATTGAGACAAATTTTTAAGACCGTAAAACTAGAACGACTGATTTAAAAGCATTAAATGAGGCCACTGACTAATTATTAATGACTTGAAAAGTTTCATCAGTCTGATTTTGAATAACGTTCAATATATATCAAATGAATTAAAAAAGCATCAATGTCATCTGTGATTCCAGCAACACACCAATGAATAATTTACATATAATGCTGACAATAAGCTATTCAACCGACGGCTACAGCATCTGATGAGCTCAACATATTAACCCAGCGGTTCCCAACCTGTGGCCCGCCATGTCTAAACAAATGGCCCTCGTCTCTCAAAGAATTAACAAAAATATATGAAAAATTGACAGTTTGGACAGGATAGAACACGTAATTATTTTCTATTACAGATTATTTTATTCTGATGTCTATAAATAACATCAAACATTCTATTTTGATTCAATCAGAACAATTTTATATGCTTTTAGTTAATTAAATTTTAGCCTTGTGGCCCCCTAATGTACTTCAATTAAGAAAAAGTAGCCCTCGTGTCCTCCAACTTAGAAAAAGTGGCCCTTAAGGCAAAAAAGGTTGGGAACCACTGTATTAACCCGTTTACCGCTGATGTTGCGAAAACACAGCGCACTGTTTAAAAATTCATAATAAATTCTGAACGAGAGAAACCTACTCAAATCCATTTTTCTTACTTAATGGGAGTTTAGTAAGTCTGCTGTTACCAAATATATTGCTATTTATTGTCATATGATATTCTTTGGAGTTTATCAAAATTTGATCTTTTTGGCGCCTGCTTAGCTTTTTTTCAAGATTTGTTTTCTCATAACACGTTACAATTCCGAGAAGCGAAGCTGTCCGATTGGAGTACGTATGTGAATAACTAACGTCATTTTTTAATTAATTGTATATCTCGTTGTATGCTGAAACCGTAATCTGCGAAATTTCAATGTTGCGTTTTCGCAACTTCGGCACTATGGCAAATACAATACATTTAGTACGGTAACTCACACAAAATTATATGAGCTTTCGAATTACTAAAAAACTACCTAGGGTACTCGGCATTGCCCAGGAAATTTCGGGTTTCCACTCCATGAGCCTCACCAGCACCTGCGGGACCGAGTGCTCCACCCCGCTTCCACAGTCCATACAGCACCTACCTCACTGAGGTATCCGGCGTTGACATAGCGTGGAAAGTTTCGGCTTTCCATGTTGTCGTCACCACCCACCATCACCCCACCCTCCCAACAACCATCCCGTGCCACGCCCTCCCACCCCACTCATCGCGTACCATCTCATTCAGCCCCAACCCCTACCCATCCATGCCCGCCCCGCCCCACCATGTTTCCACCTCTCAAGTGTCCCCAGCGTTACCCAGTAAATTTCGGTTTGCGACCTCTACCACCCACTGTTATCCCCACCTCAGCACCCACCCCGCCCCACCTCACCAGTCACCACCCACTTCGTTCCCAGCCCACGGAGCCCCCATCCTCTCATCTGAAGTAGCCGACGCTGCCCTTGAAATTTCGATTCACCAGTAATTTTTGGTTCACCCCGAACAAAACCCAGCCCCCACCCTGTCCCTGCTGGGCGAGGGGTGTCCTTTGTATGGGCAAGTTGGCCGTGGGGACCCTCAGTCTAGCTATCAGGTTGAGATTAGATGCGAAACTATGGCGAATATGTGGAAATAGCGATATTTGTGTTATTTTTCGGGCCAACCACACACCCCCTCCGACAGTGAGGGGCTAAAACCAGCCCCCCACTGGTTGGTCCCGACCACACTCTTTTAGGTGCAAGGTTTCAGTCAATAGCTGCGAAACTGCGGGCGTACATTCTGGATAACACGCATACATATCACATACATTGTCACATTGCCCTTTAAAGGCATAGATAAAGTACACCTATCCTGCCGTCGTTGCGAAAACGCAACGTCCTGAATCTAGGTCACAACATATAATTTAAATAAAACTGTACTCTCAGAAGTCTATTGGCATACTGATGATATACTATCAGCGGCAACTTGACACGGTGGGTATTTCTCATAGCGGCGGTAAATGGGTTAACAGACAGAACCTTGCATCTAATGAGCTAACTTCTTCCAGTGGCTAAATCTTCCATAACAATGAGAGGCGGTTAATATGAGAAGAGATGATGGCAGTCAGAGGAACTCACCAGCCGGAACGTACCAAGTGCGAAAGACCGTCTCGAGAATACGTTGTGCGATTTGGTCGGAGATGAAATGGAAGTGAAGATGATTCTTACGATAGAACAAGATGCTCTTGATAAGGGTGACGACCTCACGTGTGGAATTGTACTTTGTACAGACGATGGCAATGTGCAGGACCTAGACAGACGACCGACAATCAATCGAATGCCAATCAAATGACTTCATCGATAAGTTACATTGATTAGTGTCATAGTCGCCAAGACATCTCACTCGATTGGTGCTTTGACTCAAATCATCGCAACAAAAACGCATCACAATCCACTGGACAAGTCGAGTCAATATCCATCAGATCAGAAAACCAAAAGCAACAACCATCAATAGGTGACAATCGTAGGTGACAACAGTGGCCTGTCAAAATAGCCCCGTCAAAATCACCCACCGACAAAATAGACCATGAAAACAGGACCGTGAAAATAATCCTGTCATAAACGCCAACTCTGTTCCACAATGGCTCAAATGTTTGATGTTTCATATAAGGCGTAAAAAATAATTTTGTGTTTCCGGTAACCCGACCGACCCTCTTTTATTGCCGCTCTGGGATATTTTTGGGAAAAGTTTTTATTTGTATTGACTTAGTGCAGTGTACCACAGGTAAAATTGGGACATTATAATTATAGCATTCACTAAGGCAGACCTTGGTAAACAACTGTCTTTCAAGGTACCGGTATATAAGGGCCCGGTTAATTAGAGCAATCAATAGTTTCTCACGATCAGTTTGACAAGGCAGACGGTTGTGAGGGAAGAGTAATAGATCAAAGTAGGTCAAGGTTTGATCTTCTCTTTGTAAACAATGGGTGGCTAAAGAGAACTGCCGGCCAATCAGGAGTGCTTCAAGTTTGCCTGACACCGTCTTACCTCAGGGTGTGCCTCTTATGCACATATATATACATATATTATGTGTATATATATAATGTCTTTGCAGTGATTATATCACAATGCGTGTGCCAGGGCGTTTATAATTGGGTATCTCAACTGGGCACACAGAATGCTAATCTGCATAGAGGGACCCACACAGGTGCATGGACAGAACTTGGTTCGAGAATTCCTCTACTTAGTTTAGGCAGCCCAGTTCTCTCATGGTAACTCCTTGTGGGTATTCCCTAGAGGGCCATCGCTTGTTGCATATTATGGCCATAGACAGCTGTCATCTGCTTCAAGTTTATTGTTTAACTAGCTGCTTGTCCATCCTAAGGCTACCCATTTTCCCCCACTGTGCCCTCCTAAGCACACTAGCCTCTTGTGTTCACTGTGCCCTCTTTTGCTTTCTGCTTATTTCTGCTCTCTTTTGCTCACTGTGCTTTTATGTATACTGTGCTTTCTTGTGCTCACAGAGCTCTCTTTGCCTAACTCTGCTCTCTTCTGCTCACAGAGCAATTCTCTGAAATCGAGCACCCTTTGGTGAAGGATTTAACATACTGCTGTTACTGAGTAACAAGAGAAATCCTGTGACTTCTATGGGTGCCTGACTAGTGACTACTTCCTGGCTGCCAGTCTTGAGAGACCCTAGTGGTGTCATTTTCACTTGAGCCACCTCTAACGGTGACTGGGGAACAAAGAATTCTAGAAACCTCTAGTGGTGAATACTCACTGGCTTTACCAGTCTCCAATGACCCTTAGCGGTGATATTCTGCTCGCACTCACTTTCCCCTCCCACTCCACCTTGCCAGAAAAGATGTCAACAAAATGACATTAATAAGATTGTTTTCTACAGCAGTTTGTAGGAACAGATATTCTGCAAATAGGCATTTTATACTCGCTTAGAACGCGTACTTTGTTGCATTGTGTATCTTTGTGCAAAAATAGGGCAGTGGCAAAATTTTTCGGGTAGCCGCTGTATACAAATATTTTACCAAAAGAAAAATATTTTCCTATCTACCTAACCAGTTTTTTAAACCTCTGTTACTGGAAACACACCATTTTTTTGGCCTAACGCAGTGAACAAACGATGTATTTCAAACAAATTAACGAAATTACCAGCATGGAATGTCAAATTTTTTTTAGGAAAATATGCACTAAAATTAAAATGTTCTGTCCAGTTACTTCATAACTACAGTCCGACGTTATACAGTAGGCAAATAGTCTTAGATCAGCCATCCTTTATCATCCTTTACACACCCTGTCAACGCGACTTCGTCAAGTGGCCAGCCTAAAGTAATAGGCTGCTCTCAAATCTTTTATCCTGTTTTTGAGCCGTTATTTCTTTACCTTTCTTCTTTCGCTACAAGCTGCTAAGCTTTTGCAAATTACGTCTTAGGAGACGTTTCCCCAATGTGCCTTCCTCATCTTATCTTCATTTATAATTTATATAGAATTTCATCTTAGCAATCGGTGTCGTACTTAGTACCTCTCAACTGATTTCCAATTAACTGCTTTAAAGTACGGGTTATCTTATTTTGCACCGCTTTGTCTGGCATTATTATACATAACTACATAAGATACAATTTTGCCTGATCTTGCATGACTTTGTCGGTATTATTTTCACAGGCTGTTTTAGCGGGGCTATTATGATGTGGCTATTTTGTAGGTGGCTGATTATTACAGGTCTATTTTGAGCAGGCTATTTTATCGGTTGGCAGTTTTGACGTAGCTATTTTGACTGAGCTAATTTGACCGGGTCTTTTGATGGGGTGACAGGTGACAATGATGTGTGACAACAATGAGTGACAACTGTGGTGACAACGGTGGCACGCTGAATGGCATGCATTCTTTGAGAGGATAATGATTGTAAAGCAGAGGAGAAATTGAAGGTTACAGGATTCTTCATTACACAAATAAACAATGCATAGGAGGAGGACTGTGTTTAACGTCAGGTAATCTCTCGTCGTTACTCTTCTACCTGACATTTTGGGATCTCTGGTTCGAGGCTGCATCTGTTGCGATTCAAGACGTCGTCTCTCTCCGTGTAGTTCACTGCTGAATCACTTAGATTTGCAAACTGATTGTTGAGAGAATCATCAATAGATGGCGACTGCATTCTGTGTCAATAAAAGACAAAGCTCCTCAGTCAAAACAAGACACCACAGACAAACATCGCTCCACTGAAATGACTCATTCTCAACAGAACACTGAGCAATACAAAAAGAATTTACATAAAAAAATTACATTGCAATTAAGACAAGTGAACATACAGCCTTACTTGCTTTGGTTGAACAAAAACCTAGTGAAGCATTTTATAGCATAAGCAAAATCTAAAGACACCATCACACAGTTAGACAGACGGGTGAATACAATTAAGACATCAAGTGCTGTACATGTAAAGTACTGCAATCTCTTTCTAACGATGTCTTTGACGACTACAATGACAACTACGCCACACAAACAATGCACGCAAAGTCAGATCAGACTGACTTCACTTTTTACAGATCAACTGTGTCTGCAATCCACAATGTTCATCGATTCTCATGTCTCATCAGAATATCCTAAATTTACGCATGCTACAATGAAAGTGCGACAAATCATTGACGCAAATAGAGCTATATACACAAACAAAGAGACATGCAAGCTTGCATACATAAACACATATGCATGCCAGTACATAATACAATTATACAATACAATACAACTGACATTTGATAATGCACTCCTTACAAAGCTCAGAAGTGCACATTGAAGTTCGACGGCCATTAAAACTATCTTTACATGTAGACTGGAAAGAGTAAGTTTTCAGTTTAGAGCGAAAGAGTCTCAGTAAGAGAGTTACAAACATGAGGAAGTAGAGAGTTCCAGATGAAGGGAATGTCAGCAAATGTGAAATGGGAACGCAGACCTAAGACAAGACGTATGTTCCAGGAACAACATAGTTTCCAGCAGATGCTGATCGAAGAGAAGAGCGACTTTTAACAGAGTTACAAGATCACCGTGTGATCATAGATGATAAGCAAGATAAGAATATTCTTCAAAACACCAATTGCTACAGGTCTGCATTTTGATGTACGTACATACATGATCTCCACTCATGGATGTTGACCATCCACCTTTACCTTAACTCCTCTAAGACTTATTAGATCCAGTATGTGACCAAACAGACTCCAACCTCCCACTCCTGACCTCAGTGCATCCTGACTTCACAGATTCATTCAGTTACCTTGACTTTGACTTGGGTGTCACCCTTTATAGCACCATGTTGCTCGCTGAACACCTCCTGCAATTGATGTGCTCAACTGCTCGTATTACTATCACCTGAGGCACACGAGAGTCATCAGAAGATCTGTTTCCCCTTCTGTCTTTAAAACCATTGTTCATGCTTTCATCTGTTGTTGCAAGTGTCACATTGACTACTTTAATTCTCTATTTGCCTGTCTTCCCTTAAGTCAGTTATGAACTCGGTAGCCAAACTCATTGCTCATCTCCCTCACTACTTCCACATTTCCACATTGCATTGCTCATCTCCCTCACTACTTCCACATTTCCACATTGCATTGCTCATCTCCCTCACTACTTCCACATTTCTATAAACATAACTGATGTCCTGCACTGGCTTCCTG
Organism: Lumbricus terrestris; assembly: GCA_949752735.1. Lineage (NCBI taxonomy): Eukaryota > Metazoa > Annelida > Clitellata > Crassiclitellata > Lumbricidae > Lumbricus > Lumbricus terrestris. Next base: position 107,661 of record OX457041.1, on the reverse strand, counting down.
TTGCCTCTTGTATCCAATTATTGCTCTACCATGGCCCAACATATTGCCTTTGCCATTGTGGACCCTTCAATGTGGAATGATCTCCCTCCCTATCCGTAGTAAGATCTCATTGGGGTATCATCCTCATCCCTTCTCTATTAAAGAATTTCTTATTTCCTTGGACTGTCATGCTGAGAGAGCCTCTGAAATAGCCAGTACTGTAAGAGGCGCTTTATAAATTCTCATAATGATATGATACGATAAGCAGATACACGCAAAGCACGGCTTACTTCTACACACATATAACTAGAGATCAGCAGCTCAGTAGTGATACGTAACCTGAGTCTTCGCATCAGTAGCTCATTTAATTCTTCCACCTGTCGGATGCGGTGAAGGAGGCTGGCTTCATGGTCCTCCTTTGAATGAATCTTCTCATTTCCAAGTTCTACCATTTTACCACCTTGAAAAACCAGACAAGAGTCGAAAGGAAAAGCTCCCTCAGCAACAACTGATATCAGTGCCAACCGCATTAAGCCAGTCAAACATCAAACTAGACAACTTGAAACACATTATAAGAAATAATACTTGTGATTGACAAACGAGTCCAATGCTGCTAGATCGTTACTGCTGATATACTGAAAGTGATCCGTCCCCACAAAACCAGTCGCAACTTTAAAATGAAATTTTTTGGTTTTTAGCACAATCTTATAGATTTTTTATTCACCTTTCCAAAACTGTTTGCCTGTTTCAATATCTCACGTATAACTGGAGTTATAGAATTTTTATACCAATAGTATACATAAACAGTTAGTTGCGAAAACTGCATGCAAAATTTAGTGATATAATTATTGACATTCTAAGTAGAAACAGTTATTTCTGTTGGACCGAATCAAATAAAACTTGGCAGCCGTGTAGCTTCACTAATTTCAAAGGTACTCCACAATTTGCACAATATACTCCATTTCAAAGATTAAGTTTATGAAGTGAAAAGCAGGGAAAACAAATAACCTGCTTCTGTGACCTGACGCAAAGCATGCAAGGTCATGTGCGTACGCATGCCCGGATCCGACCTGTCAATTGTCCAGCCAACTACGGCTCAAGGTTTTTTCACATATCAGTTTTGCAGAGCAATTCTTTAAAAAATTATCGTTAGTTGACCTTTTTCAGGCCAATCTCTGTGCGCATTAAATACAAGAAGGTTCTATGCTATTAATACAACAGAAAAAGGGGATTTCCTTGTTCAAAATTAGACTAATCAAGCTTTTGATTCGATTAAATATCGCAACAAAAGAACTTTTGTTGCTTAGTCAAAATTTACAACTTTGTAAATTTTGACTAAAATTCTGACTTTCCATCTCAACACAGATTTAAGACTCTTAGTCAAAAATCAAATTTTACGCATTTAAATATGTCTAAACAAACATTATATATGTTATTTCTATTAAATATATATTTTTAAACTTGTTTTTGCATTAATGTCAATTACGGACGGTTTGAGGTTCCCATAGTTTTTGGTCCTTTTTTATCTGATGACATATGCGAAAAGTGACTGGTTTCGTGGAGACGGGTCACATATGGTGGAAACCATAAGATGCCTAGCAGAGCTTTTTTTTAAACAACTTTCATTGGTAGCAAATGTAACACCTGTCCAAACAATACTTGTCTGACGCAGAGGAGACCTTACGGCAGACTGAAGTCGAGTTGATTAAATACCAAATTGAAAATCAAATGAGATTAGTGAAAGTGAAGACGCTGAAATGGAACAACACACCTTGAGTGATGAACGACGAAAATGTAAGGATGATGACCGTCACCATGACAACCGCTGCCAACAGCAGATACCTCAGTCGAAGTCTCATGACTTATGCTACAGATGACTAGGCTGATAGAGCAATCGCCATCATCAACTGCAGTCATCCACTTCTTCCAAGGGACAGCAAACAGAGGACAACAGGGAGAAGATGATTTCGGCCATTCGTGCCACTCTTCATCAGCATTGGCAGTTGAAAAAATCCTTCTATAGAATAAACACCATTGAAATTCATCACATAACTCGTAGTCAACATGAATTTTGATTAAAGTGACACAGCAGACCAATATAAATCTGTTTTGTGACATTGCGTCTATTGCAATGATTTGCATCAGCATTGTTTGCTTGTTTGCATGTGCACTTGTTATAGCGCCCCTTCAAGCCCTCGACTCAGAGGCGCTCCCAACTACAGAGCGGACGCTGCATCTGAGTTTCACGCCGAAGCGCTAAGCAATTGCGAGTGAAGGACTTGCCCAAGGTCCCTACGCGGCGACTTGAGGTGGATTCTAACTTGCAACCCTTCGGCTGCAAGGTGATGAACATACCCACTACACCACCACGTCCCGATGTATTACATGAAAACCAAGGAATCTATAATTAGAGGAATGGCTTCTCGTAAAATAATAAGTACATCCAAAATCCCTCTTAAATACAGACGTTGCCAAACTTCGAAAACTTTTCAATTTCTAATATAGTGTCCTAAATCTCAGCAGGCAATTTTTAAACTGCAAATATAATTATTGGTCCATATGCCTTCAAAAATATAATCAAACCACAGTTTTATTGCTCAAAGTGACAATTGACAAAACATCTTTATTACATAATAGCGGATATAGAAACTAACAAAAAGCAAAAGGAGAGAGCCCTTAAGGGACTACTGTCCCACTGTCAGGGTTTCCCAAATACAAGTTCAAATAAACAGCAACAGGCTATGCAAATTATAGAGTACCAAGGTATTAAAGATTAATTTTATCTTAACTAGTTAACCACATCCTGGGTAAACGTAAAAAGGTGATGTTGAGTGTGCCAATTTAGAAAAGTCGTTAAAAATAAAAGAATATAAGCAGTAACATAGATGGTCATCGGTAGTTTTAACAGGAGACAGCGTAAAGTAATTGACTTTTAAGTTTACGTTTAAACAAGGTGAAGCAGAGGGAATTCCGAATAAATAAGGGTAAGTTGTTCCAGGTCCTAGGACCCGCACCTTTAATTGAGAACAAACGAGTATTAGTTCTAGTGATAATCCTTCTATAATTAAGTGAGGATCTCAAGTTATAGGAACTAGATCAGAGGTTAGAGTAAAGAAATCAGCAAATGCATGAGGCAAATGTATGCTTTATGTTTACAAGCAAGATTTGAAATTTTCGTGACCCCCATTGCCGTCTAAAAACATATCTCATGATGCTAGAATTTAATAAGGAATTTCCAGTGCCTTGTAAAGTGGGTCGATTGCGTGAAAACGCAGTCGACAGTTGCCGGATCGCTTCGACATCCCGCTTTCACTTAGAACCCTTAGGTTCTTCGCTCCATAGTCTCGTAGGCAATAAACTTGTTTTGTGGACGATAATAATTATGAGATGCGGTCGCTGATTGGTGCTACGATTACGGCGCTATATCAGTTATCGGCATGCGAACGTTCTGACTAAATTTGTATTTCTCTGATAACCTTTTTACAAGGTTCACGTAAAACTCACCTATGTACGCAAACCATCAGTAGAACAACGATTTAAATATCTTTCAGCCATTATTAATGAACAAAATATAAATAAAAGTAATCCGACGAGTCAGACGGCATCGCATCGTTGTTTTTTCTTGAACATCACTCAGCAAGACACTGAAATTCTTATAGCGCATCGTTTCAAAGCTGCCACTTAGCATTTTAGGATAGGCCTACAGCAGCCGCGTGAATCTTTATTAATAAAGAGAAGATTCTGTGTCTGTCTGTTTGGCGGCGATGGATTTCGACAGTTTTGCACATTTTCTCTCCAAACTTTCACTACTGTGTCCGTCTCGGCATGGGACAACCAGTGGAGGGGTTCGCAAATCACTGCCAACATGGGGTCAGAGTGGGGGGAGGCAAAAACCATTTTCGCTACTTTTTCAGCCGTTGCCATGCATATTTTCACACTTATTCACCTGAAACCTTACAGTTAGACAGATTTTTGCACGGGCCACCTCGCCTCCACCCAACATACACCTCGGCCCGGCCGTTTCATCTTAATTAGTTATGATGGATATGTTTCTTGCTTTCCACATTTTCCGTTTTCCGAATGCCGTAGGCCTACATGCCAGTTTGATGTCTTCTTAACATCTTCCATCTTCTGTTATTGTATATTATTATGGATCCGCTCTGGCCCATGCAGGGTGATGTGATGGTGTTTCAACCGATCGACAAACTTAAAAATATCTTCCATCGCACATATCGAAAACTAACTATTGAGTGTGAGTTTTGTCTATGACTACGAAAATTTCGCAAGATTTGACATGCGTGGCATACTCAATCGACCAGTAGGCGATGGAAGATTTACATTACATTACATTACATTAGGCTGCAAAATAAATTCTCGCGAGTTTGAATGACTTGCCTATGTGAAGTGAAATAGTAATTTCGCGGTCATTGAGGGTATCTCGGTGTTTAGTTGTCACCAACTTTCTCGCAGCTTATAGTTGCCATTTTGAAGGATCATGAGACTAAAGTTTACTATCTGAAGCCGGAAGATTATTAATAACGGGTTAGAAGTTTATTTTAAGACACGCTTTAAATAATCTGATAGTAGTTAATTGAATGACGATAATTTATTAAATTAGCCTCGGTTTCTTTTGATTTTGCACTGTGCTCCACAGGAAGTAATGATGGTAGAGATCCACTTGGTTGTATAGAACTGCGCTCAACACAAGAATTTATTTACACCTCTAGATTCTGATTAACCAATACTAAAAACTACGTTTTTGTTATAGTGACGTTCACTTCCACGTTCGTTCTGAGCGAAAATACATAAGGTTACATGGAATGTCATCAATAGAAGACTAAATTATTCATCTAACGCAGCATCATTATTTTTCACCAATCCCACTTATACTTTGGCATGAAACCTTTTCATCAATTCAGCTTTCATTTAGGCCAGAATTCGTTTAATCGACCGGCTTCTATTTGAGCAACAACTATTAGTAGAGGTCTAGAACGGCTCTGTAGCAAGTAAGCGATATGGTCAGATAAGGGCAGAATAGAGCGGTCTCACTTACGGCGACAGAAAACCCAATGTTTCCGTGAGCCCTCTTGTCTACGGCGATAGATAGCCCAATGTTTCCGCGAAAGTGAGTCAGCTAGTTGTCAAAATACCATGAAAATGTATATTTTCATAAATATTAATACGCTTAAATAAGCTAAAGAATACAGCAAAATCTACCTATGGACAGTGCCAGTGTCGCGTGACAGGGTTGCCTCTTAAAAACTGAAAAGCCCCCCCAGAGGCTATGCCGGCACAGATAGGCCTACTTCCCCGGGGGGATCTGCTTCAGAATAAATTCACCCTCAGAGAATATATTCTTGAATATATTCTGGCAATAATTTGGAGGGGCGGTAACGCAACGGATAACATGCTGGCATAGAGAGTGAGAGGTAACGAGTTCAAGCCCCCGTTTGGGCGGGCATGCTTTGTAGGTTGCTATTAGCGGGCGTGCATTGCAGGCTGTCTGTTCTGCTGGTAGGCCTAGTTAAGATTTGTCTTCTGTAATCTGCGTTCTTGTGAATTGTTTCAATTGCATCACTGTACACTGTAATTTCTGTAAACGGTCTGTCAACTGCGGATTGTTCAATACAGAAAATGTTTTTTCTGTTTAATGACTGACTTACTAACTTTCGCGTAAACATTGGGATATCGATTGAGGTAGGTCACAGGGCTGGGAAACATTGAGCTATTGATCGCCCTAGATGAGACTGCTCTATTCTGCCTACCACCGAGAAAGCACGGTTCTGCATAGTAGAAGTATGAGCAAAAGGGACTGAGAGCAGACTTTGTTCAGTCGAGCAAAGGGAGCGGAAATGGCGAGAACTAAGAGTAGGGCTACAGAGCTCACAAAGGTAGGCAGGAGCAAGACTTAGCATGCAGCGCCAGACTAGAGTAGAGATCCTATACTCAATTCGCTGCTTGAGTGGAAACCAGTGGAGAACGTCACTCATATAGTTGGAGATGTGGCTGAATTTAGGTATGCGGCCAATAAGGTGGGCTGCAGAGCGCAGGATGCGATCAAGGCAACTCAATTGGTAGGCCAGCATACAGAGATCAGCAGTAGTCAAGTCTGGCGGTAACAAAAGAATGAACAAGGGTTGCAGCAGCAGTAGGAGTAGGCAAGCAAGCAGGAGTGCGTAGTTTGACGCCGTTGATAATAACAGGCCCGGCTGAGTGAGTGAATGTGTGGAGCAAAAGTGAGCTCTTGGTCCAGAGTAACACCAAGGTCACGGACTCTGGTCGAGAAGACAAAATCAGGAAAGGCATCAGCAATGGTTGTCATATCTAGCTTTGCCAGCTGCTGGCGAGTGCCAAGCCAAATGAATTGAGTTTTAAAAGAGTTGAGGTGGAGTCGATTGGACGACATCCAAGTCCCCAAGGCTTCCATGGCAAAGTACATAGACCAGACAGTTGCAACCGAGTCTGAGGCACAGCAGTGCTGGTAGGCTTGCACATCATCAGCATACAGATGGGCTCAAAGCATGTGAGGCAAGAAGAGGGGCAAGACCTGAGGTATAGATTATGATGAGAAGGGGGCCCAAGACAGAGCCCTAAGGAAGACCATAGGGTGCAGGGACCCAGAGGGACCTAGAGGACCCATGGACCACACAAAAGGAATGATCACTAAGAATGATGGTATGGTGGTGGTAATTATTACTGATGGTGGTCGTGTGGTGACGCAGTGTAGCAATCAGGAGAGAGTAGTTGGAAGAGTTTGGTTTTAGTGTTGAGTGAAAGCCAGAAAGTAAGGTTCAAATGGAAGATAGGTGACATGTACAGGCAAGATAGGAGAATGAGTAAATTAGCATCTATAGATCTTTTGGGGTTCATTCCAAAGATCTGGGACAGACTAATAAGAGGTTGCAGAATCTCGGAGAAGAAGAGACTGGAGGCCGAAATGATTGTTTATGTGGTTGATTGTATATCGACTCAGTTTGGCAACTTGTTGCAAAGTATGTGTATATTCGTTTAATTGAAAAGTCAGATGATTCCTGGTGATATACCACACCCGGTTTAATACACGTCAGTGATGCTTGGAAATTTTGAAGTTATCAGGTGTTTTTGTGATCAGTTTACTGGTGACATTGAAAAGTACTTTCATAAAATGTGTTGAGTTTTGTAGGTTAAATTTCCTTGTAGTGACATTTCTATGGAATCAGAAACAATTCGTATACCAAAATGTATTTCTTACTGTAGGCTATTGAATACTAAAATTAATGCCAGTGTCTTTGTGACGTTTTTAAAACATGCTGACGTTCAGGCACAGGTTATCATACCAATGCATCCATCAGTGTTTAATCTATACGTCTTTGGGTGAAGCAGCCCCAGGAATGATAATTTTATTCTCTCCCAGAAGATATCTTTAGCGGTTGTTCACATGGATATATGTGCCATCCCCCCGAAAAAAAGGTTCATGGAACATATTCTCCCTCCAGGAAAAGCATGTACCAAAAATGGTCATCAAAAGAAAAGTAGCACATTATTTACTACCGTAATTGTGTATGTTTTTTGTAAATTCTGGGCGAATGACAAAAAAGTCATAAGATTTTAAAGTACTTCTAAGGGCAAATGGTATGAATTTTAGGCGATTGACAAAAAAAGAGGTCGGCAGATCTTTTTCAAGTCAAAAGGTGTTGTCGCCAGAAACCGGAATTCCTTCCCCCCCAAAGCAGGGGACTAGATTAAATGCTGTATAACGGCTACAGGTCTTAGTGGCTATGAAATGAAAAAGATATCTGCTACGGATGAACATTAATGGAAGAAGTTTGTTATTTTGTACAATTTACCTTCTTTATTTACTTGTTTCTTCTGTTGTGTTTTAATTGCATCTATTTTATGTCTTTTTTCTTGACAGTCGGTTTAGAATCAATATGTATTAAGAATGGCTGAACCTGGCAGCTTTGATCCGGAAGATAGGAACAGGTATGTCAGAGACTGACAGACAGACACACACACAAAGACAGACAGACACACAAAGATAGACAGACAGTTGTCATCTGCTTATTCTCATTCTTTGTTCCTCTGGTCCTGAAACTGATTATTGACTATGTAATGTGTTGGATGGACCACATTTTGCTGATATTTCATTTGCCTGGGTTTGTATAATTTAGTCAAAATTGGATGAACAAACTAAATTACAAATAAGTCTATAAAATATAAATGAAATTAAAGTTTAAGAGTGTTGAATGAATTATGCTTGCCATCAACTGCTTCTACTATCAGCAGAACATATCAAGACTCTTTTTTTACCCAGTCATAATAAGGGTTGCTCTAGGTTTGCCTTCATTTCCTTGGTGTAATCTGCTTGAATATGTTGGCTTAACTGGTTGAGTTGAAGAGAGAAAGACGCACACAGAGACAGAGAGAGAGAGAGAGAGAGAGAGAGTGTTGCTTTGGTTTAAATTATGGGTGTGCCAGTACGTGAAGTACGTAAATCAAGACTCAGTCATCGTTTTTATCGGCTGTAATTGACGATGATGATTATCCTAAATATGTGTGCATTATGAGTTGTGATGATGTGGTAAAGGAGGTGTTGCTGCTGCTGCTGCTGCTGTTGATGATGATCTCTTGCAGAGTGGAGTTGATTATAGACTTTTTGATTGTTATAATAAGTCTTTGAAGATATGATGATGGTTGACTTCTTCAGTCTTGTTGACAGAAGAATGATTGGATGGCACAGAGGAGGAGGACGAGGAGGAAGGAGAAGAAGAGGAGGAGGGGGAAAGGAGGGAGGAGGAAGAGTGGGAGGAGGAGGTGTGGAGGAAGAGGAGGATGGGGAGGAAGAGCAGGGGAGAAGGGCAGAGGAGGAGGAAGAGGCTCTTTTAAGATGCAGAGTAACTTTCGATGGTCCATAACATAATTTGTATTTGGTGCACAATGCAACTTTTTACATCTTTGTTGTTCTGTCGTTCGCTTTTAGTTGGTACTTTGGTCTCGTATCTCGTGAGGAGACGAACAACATTTTGCAGGCAGAGAGAGACAGCGGCGTCTTTCTCGTTCGAGACAGTACCTCAATCAAAGGCGATTTTGTTGTCTGCGTCAAGTGAGTTGACGTCTCGACGACGAGTTCTTATTATACGAGTTCTTATTATACGAGTTCTTATTAAACGAGTTCTTATTATACGAGTTCTTATTATACGAGTTCTTATTCAGTTTCTAATTTCTGCTGAATTGTTTCTTTGGCGTCGTGTCTCATGTTTTTTGGATATTATGTTGGAGTGTCAAGAAACTGCCTTCTTGAGATGCGAAGAAAGTTATTTCTAGTGTCTGATCTATAGATTCATATGGCATGTTTTGAAGGCTGGCTGTTCAGAGGCACTCACATCACAGAAATCATAGTAAAAGGAAATCTAAGAGTAAGAGTAAGAGACTGCTGAAGAAAACAAGCCATGAGTCTAGTCCTTAGTGCAGGAGGAAGGTCATTCCAAACAAAGAGACCAACCGTTGCAAACGCCTGATGTTTGGACCAGGGCAGTCCTCCTGGGAACAAAAAGATCAAGACAATTATCAAAACACAATGAGCAAGATAAGGATGCAGGCATAGGCGGAGACTTGGTCTAGAACAGCGTTTCCCAAAGTGGGTTCCACGGAACCCAAGGGGTGAGCGCAAGGGTTCTGCAAAGAGCTGGTTAAATACTTTCGTACCGTATCATGAATGATGATAATAATTTGATACGAAATCATTCAAAGTACTTAGGTGAAAAACCATCTAAGTCTTCTAATGAAGACTTTGAACTTCTTATTGACATTATATTAACTGAAGCATAATTCTTAGGCAAAAAAAATATTGTTATGTTTCCGGTAACAGAACTCTAAAAAATTGGGTAGGTAGGTCGAAAAATATTTTTATTTTGGTACAATATTTTTATACAGTGACTATCCGAAAAATTATACCCAACTACTCTTTTTTTGCATAAAGGTACACGCTGCAACAAAGTACATGTTCTAAGCAAGTATAAACTGCCTATTTCCCGACTGTCTGTACCCAAAATTGCTCTAGAAAACATTTCTATTAATTTTATTTTGTTGACATCTTTTCTGGTTACCTGCGGAAGATTGAAGGTGTCACACGGAAAGATAGAATAAGAAACACAGTAATTTATGATAGATTGAACATCAAACAGGATATAGTTGACAAAGTGCGGAATAGAAGAATGCGATACTTTGGACATGTGTCAAGAATGGGGAACGAAAGATATCCAAAGATAGCGCTCAACGGATATGTACATGGGAAAAGATCAAGGGGGAGACCAAAGAAAAGATGGATCGGCACGATAAGAGATGACTGCGATGCAATAGGAATGACGATACAGGAGGCGACGCATGTGGCGCAGGATAGACAAAAGTGGAGAGCTACCATGGGAAAGCGGCTGACGCGTGCTGACGGCCATAAGTGAAGTAAGTGAAAGTGGGAAGGGAAGTGGAAGATGAGTGCGAACAAAACATCACTGCTAGGGGTCGTTCCAGACTGGCCGAGCCAGTGACTAGTTACACCTAGAGGTTGCTAGATTTATTTTTCCTATTCACCATTAGAGGTGGCTCAAGTGAGAATGATAATGTCACTGTAAATAAAAAAAATTACACAAAATTTTCAGAGTCGCGGCAATAAAAGTCAGTCGGTCGGGTTACCGGAAACAACTTTTTGCCTAAGATCCAACTCTATACGGAAGGCAAAGCCACCGTATTATATTATTTGAGTCGCGGCAATGAAAGAGGATCGGTCGGGTTACCGGAAACACAACATTTTGGGGGGGCCTTACTATCCTTCACTGGCCGGTATCTCGAATGGGCTAGTTAAAGAATATCCCAATTAACTCAATCCCAATTAACTGCAGTTCGTGCATGCCTTTGCCATTTGCCTGATAACTGGCTGTTGCCTACTCCCAAACCGACTCAATTGAATCTAAGTTGTAGCACCAAAGTAGAGTTGATTTGTCAGCATCCAGTAGTGAAGATGAGAAAGAAGACAATCAATAGAACAGAAATGGGAGAGTGAATCAGATTCACATTTCGGTGTGACATTGCGCGCGTTACAAATTTATTTAATAATAATAATAAAAATAATAATGGACCATAATAATATGAACTTAAGGATGCAGTCGGCAGTTCAATTGAAAGAAGACGAATCTGTCGGCTTGCCATTGCTTTAAAGTGATGACAAGTTCTTAGTATTGAGTTCAAGTGGTGTTTATTTCTGCTGCAAGGACTAAAGTTCATTAGTAAGTACTGAAGATGAAGGTTTCTTGATGGCTATGAAATGCTTTGTTGGTATTTAAGGGTTTAAAACCTATAAACGGTTTCTGTGCATTTATTTCAAAGGGAGGACAACAAAGTGAGTCATTACATTGTCAACAAGATAACAACCGGCGGAAGTGTGCGGTTCCGAATTGGTGATCAGGAGTTTCCAACTTTACCTGCATTGCTGAACTTTTACAAGACTCACTACTTAGACACGACATCACTGATGAGGCCGGTAAGTAAGACGAGCAGTCACTCGTAGAACTACGTTCTGTGGACCTGGAGGAAGACTGCTTGAGGTTATCTCTAGCAATCTGTTAACTCAGATTTTCATGAGCACTGATGAAAAAACATTGGAAGATGGTTGTTGAAAGAGAGAAGGCAAGAAACATTTGTTTGGGTCTCTCCTTGGCTAGTGAAATTTTTTGAAGTTAGGAATAATAATAATAATTACGGCAATTTGTATGGCGTCATAACACAGCCGTTACAAGGGCACCTTGGAATGTTAAGCGATAATTGGAAATCTGATTATCAGTTTCCAAAGCAATAATCAAATTTTATTATTCATCAGCAGATATAATCGAATTCTATTTTTAAAATAATTTTTGTGTTGAAAATTTAAAGAAATGTCAGAAAAATCATTCATTTGTTTAGTGTTTACAATTGCTTTCGAAATTTCACCCAATATATTCATATGTCTGGCAGATGAGCAGCTGTCTATACCTTTTGAGGGCTCCACATCTGTTCTGCAATCGAACACTGGCAACGAACAGCCTAGTTGTTACGTTCTTTGCTGGTTATGGTGATTGCATCACATTTGCCAAGATATTATTTTAGTCTGAGAACTTTTTATTGGACTTGAAAATAGGAAATGGAGCTTATAAATTGAAATATACCATGATCAACTGTGTTTGCAGAGTTAACCAATAAAATATAAAGCTAGAAAGATTATTTTCAGCCACTGGACGTTTGATAGCCTGCGATAGTTCTATACATAAGGACCTTTTATAAATACTAAATATAAAGTCCATAGATCGAGTATTCGAATATTACGAATATTAAGATTTGCAAATATTCACGAATATTAACGAATATTAAAACTGCCAACGAATATTATAATCATAAAATATTATGTTCATCAAGAAATTGTTTATTCTTGATTCTCATTTTTTATTTATAAAACGTTTAATGTTTTACTGAATGAATTGTACAAAATTGAGATGCATGTATCAGTGACTTTTAATAGGCTTCTAGTTGAAATTGTTTAATTTTAATTAAATTTAATTGTGGGGTGCGGTGGTGTAGTGGTGGCGTCGTTGTCTTGAAGCCGGAAGGTTCGAGGTTCGAATCCACCTCAAGTCGCAGCGTAGGGACCTTGAGCAAGTCCTTCACTCGCAATTGCTCAGCGCTTTGGTGTGGAACTCCGATGCAGTGTCCGCTTTGCAGTCGGGAGCGCCTCTGAGTAGAGTCCTTGAAGGGGCGCTATAACAAGTGCACAAACAAACAAACAAAAAACTGAGGGCTCTGAATGTGAGTGAATATGACTGGAGATATACAGAAGCTTAAACTGCTTTAACCGGGTAACGTTGCAATTTCGATGGTTCACTTTAATTCGCTTACGAATATTTACAAATATTACAAATCTTGATGTTCACGAATATTTGCGAATATTAAAACCTCAATTCACGAATACTCGATCTATGATAAAGTCCTTTGTCTATACGTAACCGGCAACTTCCATACATGCTGTCATTGGTTTTTTAAATATGAATAATATGTAAACTGACTTAAGTGATTTGGATTTAATAATTTGACTTAATTGCATTTTCTAATAAATGGAAATTTCTGTAGTCTATGGTTTATTTGTATTCATAGCTAACTTTATTTTTGATTTGTAAGACTGAAAACAGTGATGATATTATTACTACGGCTGTACCGAATGCCGAATAGGTTATTTTCACTATTCAGCCGGATACGAATAATTGGACCAACTATTCGGCCGAATACGTATATGGTACAAAATAGGTCTACTGACAACAGTCTAAATTTCAAATGCAAGCAAAAGTTTCAGTTCAGTAATAATATCCAGTACACAAACTAGAAGTAAACGGAACGACATGTAATTTTTCATTCTTCTGCCTTTGAAGTGAATGTTCGGTTCAGCCTTGCTATAGCAGTCGCATATATATATATATATTGTTGTAAGTCGGTAGAAATAAGACTTCGTCGTAGTCCAGAGAGGCCTGGGTAAAACTTACAATAGAAAATGTTTCAACACCGTCCGTGTAGTTATTTCCAATTCATCCGTTTAATAATGCATTCCGGAGAAGAATTCATCAAGATAGCAGCGTTCGATAGTTTCTCAGATAAAGTAATTCGAATGTCAATCTTATTCTTCGCAGTCCGTAATACGCAATAGAAATATTGACAGCAATTGCACTGTGTAGTTTTACGTAAAGATCATGACAACCTTGCGTGTCGAACAGAAACACCGAACTAACTCTTCACATGATCCCTGCTACACCTCTACAGTTATCACCATCCCTTACCTATCCCACATAGATCACACATCTCAACAATATATACAGAAACAGATGTCGCGTGAAAACTATTCGTATTCAATTCAACCACTACTATTCGGCCAAACACTGAATAGCTATTCGACCCCAAAACTAATACGAAGTGAATGTTCGGTACAGCCGTAATAATTACATTATGAATAAGTTTTATTTATGTTGCTTAATGAATAAAAGATTTGTTATAAAAATGTAGAGTATAAATTTTTTCATTTAATTTAAAATCTCTGAAGTAGAAAATGAACAATTCGGTGCCAAGACTGGGTTGCATGTACATACGTTCCAGTACATAATACCTAAATAAATTATAATACCTAAGTAATACCTACGTGCACTATATGATATATTTCTTTGGAGGCCAATAAAAACCAATACTGGGCTTAAAATCAGATTTCTAAAACCGATAATCGGTTTGGTAAAAAAAACCAATGCTAACAACGCTACTTGAAGTCCAGTGAGGTCAACCACAGATAGGATGTCTTAGTTTTAAAAGCACCTCATGTCAGACTCATAGTCGACAGCCCTGTCATGCTTTAAATTGTAGTAACGCGAAGCTGCTATTACCAGCTCTGCCAGTTGCGTGTTGTCATGCGGTCGCTATCTCATGATGCTGCTGTAGTCCTTGTCCATGCCTTCGTAACTAGCAGAATTGATCATTGCTGCTCAATTCTTGCTGGTCACCCATCTAGCTTAATAGGGCGTCTTGACCGGGTCATGCGCTCTGCTGCTCGGCTTATTGGTCATATCCCAAAATTTGCCCCAATTTCTGCCTACATGTGTGATGTTCTGCACTGGATTCCAGTCTCGCGGCGCATATCGTGCAGGCAGGGATGGGCAGTAATTTAATTGAGTAATTTCAATGACGTAATTTAAATTACAATTGTAATTGGTATTTTGTAATTTGATGCTCTTCATCAAAGTAATTTGTAATTTGTAATTCAATTACATTTCTTCCTGTAATTGGTAATTTCAATTACATTCCGCAAAATCAAATTACTTTGAATGCAACTATATTAAAATTCTTTGATGAATCATGCGATCCTTGCAACAATGAATCATCCGTATTTAAAGTTATGTGCCTACCTGCACAGTTTGCAGACCAAACTAAAAGAATACATGAGCTGCTAGTAACAACATCTGAATATAACACCGGTGGCGAACAAAATACCGAGCATCTAGTGGTCATAAAGAAGAAGAGGACGAGGAAGAATTCAATGATTTTAATTTGCGGCGTCAGCGTGCAGTGACCATAAATTAAGTCGACTAGCAGAAACAAAACGATTTAGAAATCTTGCAGCATAATGGTAGATGGCAAAAAAGGGAACTAGCAATGCCTCATAGCTCTCCAAATACATGTACATTGTACAAACAAATTCTTAGTACAATTTAATGATGCCCTGCCTTGTTCTGCACCTGTGCACCAGTAGAGAGGCTCTTTAGTTTTACAGGCATGATTGCAAGGCACAACAGATTATCAGATAGGCCTAACTTTTTGAACGGATGCTGCTTCTAAAAGAAAACTACACAATAAATTATGATACATATAGAAATAAGGGAAAAGGCATGCACTTAATTCTTGCCTGAGTTTTTTTTATTTCAATGATTCAAGCCCAAAAGTAATTTGTAATTGATGTAATTGAAATTACGTAATTTGTAATTTGTAATTTGAGGCTCTGAGTCAAAAGTAATTTGTAATTTGTAATTCAATTACATTTTCTCCAGTAATTGGTAATTTGTAATTGAATTACATGCTGCCCTGTAATTTGCCCATCCCTGCGTGCAGGATAGCAGCACTTGTTTGGCAGTCCTTAATTGGTAGTGCTCCTTTCTACTTATCTGATCTCTGTTGTAGCCTCCCGTAGAACTTTACGCTCTTCGGCCAATGGGGAGCTGCTGGTCCCTCGAACCCGCTCTGCTATCAGACAGTGTCGAGCCTTCTCGGTTGTTGGCCTGTCCACATGGAATGGGCTCCCGCTTGCACTACGCTTAATACCTCGGAATAATTTGCCTGATTTCTACAAGTTGCTCAAGACCTATCTTTTTAGCTGTGGCTGGACTGGGAGCACCTCTGAGTAGGCTTCTTGAAGGGGCGCTATATACCAATAAGTTTTCGGAATGAATGAATGAGTGAATGAATTCAACGAAAAACTGTAGGGGCACGTTCTAGTGTGAATATAATGGCATGCAGGTAATTCCTTTAGTTTTCTACTGCAAGAGATGAAGAATGAATTTGGTTTGAGGTGTGAGGGTCAATGACATCTCCAGTTGGTCTTTAGGATTCTTATGCTGGGCTTAGGATGGGAACTGAGACAGATTTTCTGTCTATGGGGCACAGCTGATATTTGTAATTGTTTGGAAATTCTGTTGTAGGCAAGACGACAGAAATTAATAGCAAAGTACAAATTCGAAGGCAAAGTATGTTTATTTATCAAATTCTCTATAGTTGATTTTAGCATCAGTTGATAAAGATGTTTGCATGTTGAATATATAGACCGTCTGATGCTTCGTTTTTCAACTGCTGGAACCCTGAAGTTCTGCCGTTCTTTGGCTTGTGTTGTGCTGCACACATCTTAGAACTCCTCAAAATTCCTAAATTTTTCTTGGTCAGCTTCATTGACTTCCTGTGGAATTAGGAATTAGATTTTAAATGGCATATATGACTTGTAAGACCCTCACAACTAACACTCTTACTACCTTCAACCTATAATTTCTCCGTACATTCCTCCTGCAATCTTAGATCTTGTGTTATGGGTCTTTTGGTTGAGTCTCGATTTAGCATGGGCATGTGCTTCCGTGCATTCCGTGTTGCTGGTCCTAGGGAATGGAATGGACTTCCGATGATGTACAGGGTGGTCCAGCATAAATGTCCCGACTTTGCACGCGTATAACTTCGCCAATTGTTAACATTTATTTATACTTTATGCGTCAAATTAAAGATATATTTCACTCTAGTATTTGCTCGGAAAAAGTCGAAATGGTGTTAATTTAGGTTTAGATCAGATGCTCGGAACAGCGCGAGCTACCATATTTTGCTGTCATTTGTGTCGCAATCTGTCGCAGTTAAAACAATGACCGGGGTAGGCCTACAAGAAAATATCTCGGGAAATTCAGCGTGAAACAGGTAGTCTTAGAAGCACCGTATGACGTATTGGAAAAGCTGATCTAAAGTTATTCGTCGACGTTAAGTCCAACAGCTTTCCAACATTGACGCAGGCTGGCCGTTTCTTTGCGTCTGAAGCAGCGCATGGCAGTGCACGGCTGTTGATAAAATTGAAAGGACATGGTTTAGCGATGAAAAGATATTCATGGTAGTTACTTCTAAAAACACCCAAATTGATCGTGTCTATGCGCGTTTTAGCAAAAAACGATTTGTGAATATCCCAGGGAAACGGCGCCATGTTACGTCAACAATGACAACAAAATATTGTAGCTAGCGGCCTAGCGCTGCTCCGAGCATATAATGGAAACCTATACTAGCACCAGTTTGACTTTCTCACGGCTAATACTTGAGTGAAATATTTTAAATTTGAGGCATGAAGTATAAATAAATTCCAAATATTGGCGGAGTTGTATGCATGCAAAGTCGGGACATTTATGCTGGACCACCCTGTATATCCGCTGCTCTACTTCAGTTTCTTCTTTCAAGAAAAGCCTCAAAACTCGCTTCTTCTCTTTTACCGTCAAACACATCTGCATTGATGTTTGGACTGCTCGTCACCTGGCGACTGACTAAAGTCTATGCCTCAGATCAGCATTTTATGCGATTGTGCACTTGTAATATTTAATAATTATAATATTAATAATGCTCTGCAAAAGGTAGCATTTGGTGATCTATATTCTTGAATTGAACTTTATGAAGTTGGGCAGAAGCCAGAAGTCGTGTAATCTTTGAGGTACATTGATGAGAAGCATTGTCTTGTAGACATCATTGTCTTAGTTTCACTTACTGCTTAACAGTTAGTCTCCGATGATTTGTTATTTCAGGATCCGGACGATTTACCTTTTGAAAAAGACGAAATTCTGACACTTATACGAAAAGACGAGGAGCAGTGGTGGACGGCACAAAACAGTCGTGGTGATATTGGGCTTGTACCTGTTCCATACGTTGTCAAGGTTAGTCAGTTTGTGGTCTGACATTACTCTTCTAGAAGTTCTTAAGGTTGGTTTGTCAGACTGGGCTTATTGCTGTTCCAGCTGTCAAAGGTTGTGAAAGAAATTGACAAAGCATCATGCCTGATTGAAACTGGAGTTGTCATGAGCTGTGAAAGAAAGATGAGGGATTTAGCAAATTGAAATTGGAAATGCCCTTGACTATGAAAGAGACAATGTGAGGGGAGGAGGGAGGATGACAGATCTATTGACAGAGCAGCAGTCCACAGTGGTGTGCATGTTTTGCATTGATATATTTCAGCAGACTTGAAATTGCAAAGTCTAAATGAAACTGAACGATTGTTAAGAGCCTGTTGTTAATTATTGTTTTGTTGGACCACAGTACACGGGAAATGACGATGGATGGAGCAGTCCAAATACGGAGCCAGTCATGCTAACAACGGATTTGCAAAGTCCGGTTAATAATCCGACACCATCGCCACCAAAACAGGTTGGTTAAGTTTTCATTGTAACTATTGAGAAGGAGCGAGGTTTAAATGGATATGCTTTGATTGCTTACAGTGATAATTTGCTGACGTTGTTTCAATTGCATTATTTAGAAATTATGTTTTAACCTGAATTCTTAATCATAATAAACTATTGTTGAAGCAGTCTTATGTTGTGGGTTTATTGCTTTAGTTAGGCCAAAAAAATAATGTTGTATTTCCGGTAACCCAACCGACCCACTTTCATTGCTGCAACTCAAATAATTTTGTGATTTTTTTTTATTTGTATTGACACAATACAGTGACTTGGCTTTCTGTGTACGAGGTTTAGAGTTGGATCTTATAATTATGGCATACCTTAATGCAGACATCCTTGGTAAACAGTGGTCTTTCAATGTATATAAGGGCCCATTAATTAGAGCAATCAATAGTTTCCCACGGTCAGTTTGACAAGGCAGACGGTTGTTGGTGGGGGGGAGGGGTAGAGAGAGTAATAGATCTTAATCCAAGGTTTGTCCAGCCGAGATCTTCTCTTTGTAAACAATGGTTGGCTACAGAGAACCGCCTGCCATCAGCAATGCTTCAAGTTTACCTGACACTGCTGACCGCTGCTACATATAACTAGGCTAAAATCAATGCACACAAAGAACCTTGTAGCTAGGCTGTCTAAACTAGATGAGGAATTGTCCACTCGCCTGTCTGGGTACCTCTATGCAGATTAGCTAGGCCTACCTTGAGGGTCTTACCTCAGCGTGTGTGTCCTACAAAATATTCCTGTGTATATACTCATATATATATATATATATATATATATGTATATATTTGTGTGTATATAAAATCATCCATAATCATCCATTGCAGTGCCACTTGAGCCACCTCTAACAGTGACTGGGTAACAAAAGTGGTAAATACTCATTGGCTTTGCCAGTCTTCAACGACCCCA
Organism: Lumbricus terrestris; assembly: GCA_949752735.1. Taxonomy (NCBI): domain Eukaryota; kingdom Metazoa; phylum Annelida; class Clitellata; order Crassiclitellata; family Lumbricidae; genus Lumbricus; species Lumbricus terrestris. The sequence goes on along the minus strand of OX457041.1, from coordinate 88,291 downwards.
GAGGTGATGTTTTGTTCCCACTCATCTTCCCCTCCCACTCCACCTTGCCAGAAAAGAATTTTAGCAGTTGCTTTTGAATGTACTATTGCGGCCCTTGGCTTAAGAATTGTTTCTGCGGCCCACGGCGCCAAAAAGATTGGACGGCACTGGCCCAGTGTCTTAAGTCTTCTTTTCTCATGGGCTCTTCTAGCTGGTATCATCTCTGATTAGGTTGTACTAGTCTGGTAGAGGCGCTTTAGAAATCAATTAATTGCTTCGCAATACAAAATAGATACATGTAACATTCAAGATTTTCCTTGCTTCTGGAAGGTGGATTGAAAACTGAATGTTGTTGCTGATGCAAGTGAAAAATACACCCATCAGTTGTGTGGTTTGTGAACTTTTTCAGAGGAAGCTTCCAGCTATGGCAGTGGTTATTCGTAACCGAGATCCAAACGCTTACGATAAGTCAGCCCTGAAGTTGAAGGTGAGTTGGTCTGTAATTTCTGTCTCAGCCAGGGAAGGAGGAAAAGAAAGAGGCAGACAAGGGGATGTAGGAGGGAGGCAAGGGGAAGAGAAATTGGTGAGGGACAGAGAGGGGAAGATGGAAGTTGGTGGCAGTCTCTTCCAGCATATGGGCCAGTAACTTTTCCATGGCAATGTATCAACAACTGTTCAGAAGTTGACTTGTCATGCAAATTACAAGCATTATGTGGGACGCGGTGGTGTAGGGGTATGTATGGTGCCTCTTAAGTGGGAAGGTTGCAAGTTCAAGTCCACCTCAAGCTGCCTCGAAGGAACCCTGAGCAAGTCTATCACTCGCAATTGCTCATGCTCTTCAGTGTGGAACTCCGATTCAGTGTCCGCTCTGTAGTCGGGAGCACCTCTGAGCAGAATCTTAAAGGGGCACTATAATAAGATTTTACTGTGGTTTGAGGCAACCATTGTCTGTTTTATGTCATGTGTTTTGATGCCTTTGTGATTAGACCTATGTGTTGATGTTTACTACTGGTATGTGCATCTGTCTGGTTTAGGCTGGTGACAAAATTCTTGTGGTGGCCATGCACATGAGTGGCCAGTGGGAGGGAACAATCAATGGCCAGCGAGGCTTCTTCCCATTCACTCACGTTCAGTTCGTAGACTCCGACTCCAATGAGCCTGAGGAGGCGGCAGAGCAGACTTGAACATGATGAACTTCATTCTTAACATGTTAACTATATACAAATTTTTTCTAAGATAATATGTGGACTACTGAAAGAAATGGTCTTACCTCTAGATTCACAAGAGGATCCCTATTCAGATAATGTATTTCATTAGAAGTGAACCAGGTAGAATTTTCATTACTGCTGAATTAAGACTTTACGAATACAAACTTCTTTAGCAACTTCTGTAGTTGATTTCAGTGACAACCGTGTACCGTACTTAATTGATTTATAGCCAAAACGTTTACTGGACTCTTTGTACGAGTGTGTGCGAGTACTTGTGCTAAGTGCTTTAGGTTGCTGAAGTAGAATGTACATGTTCGTAGTTTTATAATGGAGATGCGGAACCACTCCGTACATCCAGTTTTGTGTTTTAATCTGGGACCAAGAATGCTCATGCTAATAATTAACTGCTGGCAATGGTGAATTAATATAATTTAGCTGAACATTTTGTAAAGGATCATGATTCTAGAGCCCTCTTTTCTCTCAACTGCATATTGGCAGTTCTACCTTGCAAGACGTTTTAATGGATGGCTGTCTGTAGCTTTTGCAGCACTGAAAGTTTCTTTTCCTGCTTTAATTTGTATTTTTATTGAATACAGGACTCACAAGAACTGTTTATTTAGTTTTGATTACATTTGTGCATGATTTTAATGGTAGGCGGACGTTTGATCATAAGACGTTTGGTCATAAGTTGTTTGAAAGCATGGTGCACTGGTGCAGTCAATATGATCAAAAGTGTTCACTGATTTTGAAGTCAGTCAGTGCATGTGTGTCGCAGTCCATAGAATTAACGTAAGCATCAACTCAATAGAAACCATACGTACCATTCAGTAATCAGTACCTACTCTCAGCCAAATCTCACTTTGAAGTCAGGACAGGTTGTAATGCGATCAGTCTTAGAAATCCATGTGGACAAACGCACGCGTTCATTTATCTTCGTGCCATGGTACATTTGGCTTATGCTTAGCTTGTAAACTATTTGAGTTTGAACGAGATATCGATGTTCTTCATTTCAACATGTCCACATACTGGCCATGCTCCATTGTTTCTGCTACAGAGCACGACATATTAAAGGCACAACTGGTGAGGTGACTTAATTCATTGCATAGATTACACACATTTTCTGAATTCAAATCAGAGATAGCAAGAATTAAACACAACTAGGTATTAAAGATGCAAATAAACAGCAAAGATTGCTGTACTGCTGTTCTCATTGTCCCAATGACTGCACACAGCTCTGTGTTATATATAACTGACAATAAAAACTGAGCGTATAACAGCTGTATATATAGACATCCAGCAGTTGCATTACATCTCAACATGTCCTCTTACTATTCTACTGATGTAAAAGATAATAAATTGAAAAAAATTACAAATTTCAACTTTTATTCTTTGTGTTAATTTATACAAAGCGATTTGAAGTACAACTTAACCAGGGCTTGAAATGTGACTGGATCTACCGGGATAGTGTAGTATAGGTATAGCATAAAACATTTATAAAGCGGCTCTACTAGGGTAAACCGTTCAGAGGCACTCCCAGTGCGCAAGGCAATGAGAGAAGAAATAGATTTTGAGAAAAGAAAATGAGGAGGAGGGATTACCAGTCAGAAGTTGAGATCGAGTAGGAGACAACGTATTCATGGGCGGAGTTTGGTTTCCGTTCTTGGTGGCGCAAAAAATTTTGCGGCTGAGACTCGGTCCAGACAACGAGGACAACTTTTTTTAGTCGTTTGTATATTTCGTGGGGGGGGCTAGGTCCGAGAAAAGATACAATTTACACGGTAAAAAAATGATGTTGGGTCTTCTTGAGGGGGGCTTAGCTCCCTAACCCCTGATAAACTCCGCCTATGAACGTATTCCAAAGAGTTCTTATAATTGATGTAAAGGATCGGGACTGATCTAGCCATAGCTGTTCTAGTAGGAGGTACTAGGAAGATCAAATCTGTTTAAAGAGCGGAGTGGACGATGCGAAGAGGCCGAAACTGGCCTGTGAATTCCATTGGCTAGATATTTTGGGGCAAGACCCCGTTGTGCTTTGGAGACCAAGATGAGGATTTTGAACTTAATGCGCGCAGTTAGAGGAAGCCAATGGAACTGCTCAAACATGAAAGTAGAGATGTGAGAACAGCGTGCAAGGCGTGCAATTAATCTGGCGGCAGCGTTAAGGACCGACCGGTAATCATTTGACCACTTATTTTCAAATCTGAACACCGTCCTGTCACTTGTTAGGCCAGTACAGCCTGGAAAGGTAAGGGGCATCCATGCACTTCGCACTGAACTTAACAACGTGCTGTTGAAGTTAGACTAAAACTGGACTATCTCTCGAAAGGAACGGTCGCAGCTACTTGCAAACATGGTGGAACTCTGCATCGAATGACTTGAAGTGAATGGTTGAAGTAAGAATTAATGGTGAGGCATGCATCATTTTGCAGATCATTGACAGTGTATGTTCAGGTATGAAAAAATAATTTAACTTCACCAAGTTCCATTGAAGCCAGTTGATTTTAGATTTTCGTTTTGTCAACAGTAATTGATAATTTGAATAATTATGTTAAACTGAAATGTTTGTGTTCAACAAGCATTGTGTACTAACATTTGTCCTTCTGATATTTGTAGGCCTATTAATAATAATTGTAAAAAGATGTGATGTTGATCGTCCGATAGGCCTACAGACTACATCCTGTCTGTGCTTTACTGCATGCATGGGCGGAGACTTAGGGGGGACAGGGAGGGACGGTCCCCCTCAATGGATGTGGTGGGGGACGGCCCATGCATTTGTCCCCTCCAATCGTTAAGTGCTAGGACATGCACACACTTCACGAAACACACCGTGAGGTTATAATAACGACTGTAATAACTGTAAGCACAGAACATTTTTCAAATGCAAGATATAACAAGATATAAAAAGAGGTGATGACTAAAATAAGGTCGTCAGAAATTTTTGGCGGCAAAAAGATGGAAAATTTCGTCGGCGACTCAGCCATTCGTCCGCCCAAAATCTTCGGCCGCTCGTTTTCGTCCCCCGCAAGTCTCCGCCCATCGTAATCGTAATCGTAAACTCGAAATTTCTAAAGCGCCACTCGAAAGCCAAGCGCGGGGCACCAGCTTATTCACGAGCGCTGCGTTGAGTTAGAAGGGTTGTCCGTGAGAGTAGTCCGTGGTGGTCCGGGTCGAGTTACCATAAGATCAGGATCAAATGCGTTGAGTTAGAAGGGTTGTCCGTGAGAGTAGTCCGTGGTGGTCAGGGTCGAAATTCCATAGGATCAGAGGGGCGGAACAGCTATTAAGGCGGGTGTCGTTTGGGCCGGGAATTGGAAGGTGGAGGATCAGATGAGACAGGGTAAGAGTTCGTGAAAAGGAGTGTCTTAAGTTTTGAATGAAAAGCTCGAGGTGTGATGGATAGAGGAGCCTGAGGAAGGTGATGGTGTGTGATTAGTAATGATGGCGGATGGACTGAAAAGGATCGGAATTCAGGACTGCCCATGACTGCATGACCCTTATTTTAAGACGTTTTAAGCGATTCTAGGACATTTCATCTATGGACGATTCGTCCAGTGCAAGTTACAGAATATTTATGAATGAACAACCAAAACTGTTTTATAAGGAAAGTTTTGTGTAGATATACCGTAGTTTAAACTGCTAACTGTGGATAGATGGGCATTTGCATGGATATAATTTATGTCACATCTAATCAGCATCTATTGTTTTAATGCTCTAAATAATTATTTGCCATTGCTTGTGTTTTAACGTTGGTTGAATTCATACAAGATGAAAAGAATCTAGCTAAAATTTTCCTTAGTGGGATTGATGAAAAAGTAATTGTTGTCTAAATAAATTACTGCCCCCCGATCAGTCTTTAGGCCCTAAGGTGCAACTGAAATATATGTCGCTTCACTTGCTGATTGCCTAGAAGCAGAAACGCAGCATGATGGATAATTTTTAACAACTTTAATCTAGTTTATACAGTATCTTATATATATATTAGACTTTTTAGTAAGGTTTTTGTTGTTGTCCCGTATGCACGGCCAAAGTGTTGAAGCAATCGACCCCAATCCTTCACAGGGGGTTCGGGGTCGACCCGACACTGGTAAATGGGGGGTCGGCGAATCTCTGCCACCATGGAGGCCAGGGTGGGGGCAAAAACCCTCATTCTCCCTGTTGGTAGGGACGTCATTTCAGCTTTTTTCAGGGGGGCAAAAAAAATTTGCGGGTCAAAACTCCACAAGCTTCGTAAGTTCTGTATTTAGCCAACATGTGCAAAACTGTGCTTAAATGAGATGTTTTATTCATGCTCATATTTATTAAATCTACTTATAGGCCTTTTTGATTCAGTGATGAGGTATATTTTAAATGCCTACTACCGGTACTTTAAATAGACTATAAGTGCTTTGCACTTGTTATTATATACCGTGATATTATTTACCATTACATGATTATAATAATGGTATTATTTACTATGATATATGATAGTATCATAATAAAAGAGTAGGATTTATTGTTAATATTTGTACAAATACTATTTTTATACAATTAAAATGACAGAAATAACCTTCACTCACAGAAAAATTAGAAAAATTATAATGGCCATTGTTCCAGTTTACATTATTGTATTACATAGAATTGTATTACATAGACCGGGTTGGACCATTATAATCTACCATAATAGTATTGATTATTATATTATAATGATATTACTTACTATAATAATAGTCTAATACATGACATCATCATCATGAAATGGAAAATAATTTACTGTTAATACTTGTAAAAATAAAAAAATTACCATTAAATGTCTTATCTCCACTATCCAGTGTAATCTTTCAAATTTCAAACTATCAGATTTCAAAATGTTTTGTTCCTTGAAACACTTAGTAAAACAACATTACATATGCTTCCCAATTTTGGTAGTTTGGCAATTCTTGCTTACTTTGTATACCATGTTTAACCATTTCTACTAATTGTGTTGTCCTGAACAACAAGGGTAAGCTTATTCCAGTACAACAAAGTAAGCTTACATGTATATAATAATTATTATACTCAAATCTGCTGCTGTTACTCATTGTAATAGTCCATTAGCAACAGAACAGAATTGCCTAACTTGATACACAAAGAAATTATTATTACAATTATAATTACATTTTGCTATTGATATATTAAACCGCTCTTTTTATCAGCACTGAAATAATAGAGTGATTTGTCAGGATAACATCCTACATGCTATGATTACAATGTGGAAGCTCAACAAGAATTTGCTATTATTTTAAGTGGACCTATATTTTTGAAGTCTTAGACCACTCTTAGAAGCACTCAAATAGAGCAATTTTGTTCAGACCACAGCCTAAAATGGTGCCATTGCACCGTGGAAATTCAAACAAATTTCTTGCAGGCAGGAGGCACATCCCCTCCCCACTGCTTTAATTTGTCATTAATAACAATTCACATAGCAATATTGCATGCTGCATGCACTAAATCTGCAATAATTATTTTTTCCTTTGGGCTAATGACTGTTATTATGTTTGCCTATGGGATCATTCAAGTGGTGGTCAATGGCTTGTGATTATATCAACCTGGAAAAGATATGACTGAAAGAAAATTTTAATATCCAGGATTTCATGTATAAGAAGTAACCTGCTTATAACCATTGCACTAAAAACAGTCAGTTTGTGTAAATTTCCAGTTCAATTGGATGTCACATAATAGGCCTACGGTGTGGAACGTGGATCCTTGTAAGTGTTTACAGGATGAACTCTCATGTCCTTTGGTCCGCTTTTATCCTCTCTTCAGTTCTCAAGAAAGCCCAATCATCAGCTCTACCGACCGTCATTGGTAACCCACACTCGTACCTCTCCCCCCAACTGCTGCATGCAGTCAGCCCCTTGTAATACATCTTTCTGCTGTGTTCTTTCAGAACTTCCCGCTCATTGTCCTTTGCCGGCTACTTGCCCTAGAGGTCGCCGGTGTTGGAGGCTGACGAGAGGCGAATCCGCTCCAGGTCCCGGTCAGACGGGGTGGGGTGCTTGTAGGCCTAGTGCTTATAAGGCTCAGAGGGAGAATCATGCCTCAGATGCCTGGTTGCTTCATGTTATAACTGGGTATTGGTCGGCTTGCACTACATGTGTGGCTGACAGGACCCACACATCTGGTGACCTTATACTGACCTGGGAATTTATCTAGGGGGAACAAGCTGTACGTCTTTGCAGTATCAGCCTGAGCTCATTCCCTGTGCAGACAATATCACAATATACACATAAGTTGATATATGTGGCTATGAGCTGTGCACTGTGTGCAGCTCGAATCTGCCCCCACATACAAAACCACAGAGGTCGTCGTGAAGACACAGGCCTTTTGAACAACGTGTGGCATTGCAAAGCAATGCAAAATATGTCATGTGTAAGAACAATCGGTCAAATTCAGGGGGTGGGGCAAATGCCCCTCTGCCCCCCCCAAATGACGTCCCTGCCTGTTGGCCCTTTCCCTCACAGGCTTAAGACAGCACTTTTCTTTCGGTCACATACATGTACGCATAAAAGCAGCGCTTGACACCATTTTAGAGGTGTTTATAAGGCAAGCGCTTTTGCCACTCCGGATTTCACGGGTCGCGTACCGGTGGAGGTCGGAGTGTGGTGGGGTGTGGGTGTGGTGGGGTCAGGGAGGGATGGAGGGTAGGAAGGAGGGAGGGTGGAAGGGAGGGTGGGACGAATGGTGGGATGGAGGGAGAGAGGGAGGAAGAGGATGTCGGTAGGGAGGTTGAGAGGGAGGGTGGGAGAGTGGGAGGGATGGAAGGAGGGTGGGAGGGATGGAGGAAGAGACGGAGGGAGGGATTGGCGAGGAACGGCCCGAAGCCTAAAATTCCCAGGCAACGCCGGGTACCCCAGCTAGTACTATAACATTTAAGTAGAAATAATTGCCACAAATTATCATTAGTAGTAGCCTACTTGTAGCCTACATAGTCCGGGATGGGCAGTAATTGAATGCCGTAATTGAAATTACGTAATTTTAATTGCAATTGTAATTGGTAATTTGCTGCTCTGCATCAAAGTAATTTGTAAATCAATTCTACATGCAATTTGTAACTTCAATTACATTCTGCAAAATCAAATTACTCTGAATGCAGGTGTAACTATATGTTAAGATTCTTTGGTAAGTTGTGCCATACTTGTAACAGTCCATATTTTAGTACGCTGGCTACCTGCATAGTTTGCAGACCAAACTAAAAGAATACATAAGTTGCTAGTAACAACATCTGAAGCGAACAAAATACTGAGCATCGTAAAGAAAGAGAGGAAGATGAAGAATTTTTTTGGTTTTAGTGTACAGCGTGCAGTGACCACAAATTCGACTAGCATAAACAAAAAACGAATTGGAAATCTTGCAGCATATATAAGATGACAGGAAAGGAACTTGCAATGTTTCATAACTATCCAACTGTTAAGAAATTATTTATACAATTCGATGCTGCCCTACAAATCTGCACCAATAGGCTCTTTAGTTTTGCAGGCATAATTGTAAGGACTAAAAGAAGGCAGCTATCAGATAATTTGTTTGAACAGCAGCTGCTTCTTAACAAAAATTAAATAGACATTTTCTGACACAATAAAGAATGATACACATACCGGTAGAAAGAAGGAAAAGATATGCGATTCCTGCCTGAGGTTATTTTTCCAATGATGTAGCGCCCCAGAGTCATTTTTAAGTGATGTAATTGAAATTACGTACAAAACGGGGTTGCTTTGGCCCATTTTCAACTTGTTTTTATAATAAAACGATAATGTGACTGAATATGGCTGATCTAGCAATTTCATTAGCAGTGCATAGGGTTAGAGAGTAGAAGTGTACAATAATATAAAAAAAGTTGAACCTTTATTTTTTACTTTTGGGGTGGGCCAAAGTCACCCCATCAGGTGGGGGTGACTTTGGCCCAGTGGTTTTTGCCGTTATTGGACAAAGTGGACCTATTGCTGGGGTGACTTTGGCCCAAGGAATGTTTTAAAAGGTAAATAACTTATAATTAGCACAAAAATGACACTGGTACTGGTACTTGTAAAAGACGTGTAAAGGACTACTGTGAAGTCATACGACAATTGAAATGTTCGTGAACTCCATCTGCTTCTCAATCTCAGTGAATCACTTTGAACAATATCCACACTTAAAACTAACACAAAAATGATCTATGATAATGTTACTGGTACTTATAAAAGACTTGTAAAAGATTAGGGAGAAGTCAACTGACTAATGAAATGTCCACAAATTCCATAATTTGCTTTCCAATGAATAGACTTGGAGCAATTCTCGTGCAGATGTTTTCTTTGGGGGTGGAATTTTCAAAATTGCTGCTATCAGGTCAGTTCCAGTTCATATCACTTCTAGCTAAACAGATGATTTGATTTCTTCGTTTATTTAGTGCTTTGACCATGTACCAGGAAATTGTTCCCCTTCGTACATGTAACTAAGCCCTATAACAAAGTCACCTTTCAAGAATTGGTACCGTATGCAGCTATGCTCAACCAAAAACCAGTCAAAATATCATAGAAAGTGAAGTTTAAGCAAATGCATTTATTAATTTTGACAGAAACATAATATATTCATCGTCAACAGTAATTTAGAATATGGGTCAAAGTGACCCCAAATATGGGCCAAAGTCACCCCAAAAAAATGTTCTTGTAATTTTAACTTACTTATTAGCGACATCACGGAACAAACGGTGCGCCATACACATGCCAATATAATGTACATTGACAAGTGTAAATGTCACCCACGGTATTATTAACGGTATTTCTCACAGAAAAATAATTTTGCACATCTTAAAATTTTCACATTTTTAATGCTTGCAAACAAATCTGGAAATTTCCAACAAATATTACAATGAAATCAATCAAATTTGTTTTAAATATTCGCCATATAATGACAAATCGTCAGCCGTAAAGCAAGTCAAAACCACGTGATAACTACGGAAGCCCAGAGGTGTGCAAACTAATTTTTTAAATTGGGCCAAAGTCACCCAGCAGGGCAAAGTAACCCCGTTTTACGGGTAATGTGTAATTTGCTGCTCTTCATCAAAGTAATTTGTAATCCACATTCAATTACATTTTCTTTAATAATTGTAATGAAATTATATGTTACTGTGTAAGTTGCCCATCTCTTTACCAAGTTAGATAGTCCATACATCAGATATGACTTTTTAAGCTTCCAAATATTACTCTAAAAATAAAAGAGCAAATACTGAAACAAATTGAACCATTACATAGCTGTGGTTTAATAGAAATTAGGTCAAGTTGCAAGTGGAGACTGAACAACTGTTGCTATCTTCAGCTTAAAACAACCGATGCTAATGAAACAAGCCAATGATCGACTCTTATCAGATAAGTGCTGATAGGTAACTCCTAGTTCACTGAACACGCAAGAACTAACAGTTCAGATGCAAAGAAAAAATTAAATACAATATGATGTTTATATGAACTTCAGTTTGGTTTGGCCAGACTTTGTGGCATCATCTCTTTCAAATGTAAGCTTTCTCTTCCTCAAAGACGCTGCACCATGGTCTGGAGAAGATGACTCCTGGGAAAGCCACCAATAGCCAAAAGCTGGAAGAAGACAGAAAGGTCAGTGTTAAATACCTTATCTAAATGTTGACTTAAAAAATTTAAATCAATCCATAATAAACCAAAGTATTCAATTGATGGTTTTACTCCAGCTTCGAACTCTTTTGGAGGCCCACTTGCCATTGGAATGTTTTGACATCAAATGTTTTTTACCTTATGGCGTTCGTGGAAATTGAATGTATAATTTTCTAGTTTTGTCTGCAAACTCAAAGACTGGTCAAACTACATCGATCTATTGTGAGCTTTGAGCGATAGTTCTGCTGTCATTCTCTGATCATTCAATGAATGCAGTAATTATGTGTCGGCATAAATTCATCGTCTGATGATGAGTATTATCTTGAGACAGCATCAAAGCAATAGCAGAATAATTGAGCTGAGAAACTTGTTGAACAAAGAAAGCATTATTGCAATTATAAGTATATTATTGAAATCTTGAACCACTATAATCAGCACTGAAATAATGGCGTAATTTTGCAAAGATGGCAGCTTAATATACTACCAATACAATGTTGAAATTAAATTTTTTATTATAATTATAAGTGTATTTATTGAAGTGTTAGACCACACTTATCAGCCCTGAAATTGTATAGCAATTGTGTTAAGATGACAGCTTAAAATGTTTTCCTTCACAACGTGAAATTTAAAAAGGAATTCTAAGTATATTTATTGAAGCCACTCCTATCAGCACTGAAATAAATGTTAGAGCAATTTAGTTAAGATGACACTACTACAATGTGGGAAAAAATCTACGATCGGGAGGGTAATTCTTCCCTTCTTGGCAGTATGCGCCTTGGCGATTGCCCGCTTGTTCAACCTTCAAAACTTGATTTTCCCAGAGGAGGGGACTAGATTAAACACCGAAAGATGACAACACGTGGACTTACGGTGTCTGCCTCTTGTATGGCTCCAGAAATTCCTCTTAGGTAACTTTTGTTTTGGGAAATTGTTGCCATCTAAGGTCAGTGATTGAACTGGTTGTCTGAATCTTCGACGGTCAACATAATCCATTTCAGTGTCACTGCCTGTTCCGCACGTTCCGACAATTTCGACATCAGGAAGCATGTTGCCAACATCCACCTGTGTACGATAGCACGTTTTGATACTTGCACCATCATTCAGTCCGGTTCCCTGTATATTACGTGCTCGCTGATACTTCTCGATTTCTTCGTCATTCAAGAAGAACCTATCCTCAGCACGAAGAGCGTTCCGACAGTCGTAAATAATGTCACCTTCACCTGTCAAAGTGCTGTACGTTCCTAGTGGAAAGTTGTCGGTGCTGTTAGAATTGATGCTGTTAGAATTGATGCTGTTAGAATTGATGCTGTTAGAATTGATGCTGTTAGAATTGATGCTGTTAGAATTGATGCTGTTAGAATTGATGCTGTTAGAATTGATGCTGTTAGAATTGATGCTGTTAGAATTGATGCTGTTAGAATTGATGCTGTTAGAATTGATGCTGTTAGAATTGATGGTACTTTTGTCATTGACGGTCTTGAAATGTCTTCCATTAGATGTTGATCCATTTGAATTGATTGCAGAGTAGCATCGGGTCTTCACACTGCTGCAGCCTTCCTCCTCCGCCTCCCCCTCTTCCTCTTTGTCCGACTTGAAGATGTTGTTGTCTGCCTCCTCCCGTGCAGCAGCAGCAGCAGCAGCAGCATCAGATACGATGGCATTCAAAGCAAAGCCATCATAGATCCGCTTCGATTCATTCCTCAACATCAAAGGAATTCTCGCAGACGACGACGACTTCCCAGAATCTGTAAAACTGAAATAATCCAGTTGTCCGTCTATTTCCACACTTTGCGAATGCACGGCATTCAGATCAATTGGATGCACATCATCATCATCATCATCATCATCATCATCACTGCAATCAAACTGAACAGCCAGCCTCTTCCTCCTCCTTCTCCTTTCCTTCTCTTCTTCTTCAATCCCCGACCTCACCTCCTCAGATAAGTCGCTCTTCAGACGAGAAAGAAAAGTGGCGAAATTCTTTCCGAAAATTTCTGCTTCCTGAAAATCATTGAGTTTAGGCGACGGTAGACAATGTGTTTTGAGATGGACGTCCTTACTCACATCCTCCTCCTCCTCCTCCTCCTCCTCTCTGTTCATCCCCTCAGTCGGATCGGTGGCCATCATACGACGACAGCTAGCGAATGTGGCTTTGTGTGGTGTCAAAGGACAAATCATCTCGGATGAATTATTCTTCTCATTGCTATGTGAAATGCTCAGCAGTAGATTTTGTCCGGCTCTGCATTGTGCATGCCTCAAAATCAGAAATATTTCTCCCACAGATTCTCGAAACTCCATAAATGCCTGGAAATTAGGAATTATATCAAATAGAATTATAAATAAATTAAGACAATCTGTTTTATTATTTTTATTATTTTATTATTATGTATGAGTACTTGTTATTCATTCATTCATTCATTATTAGCATTTATATAGCGCCCCTTCAAGAAACTACTCAGAGGCGCTCCCAGGCCAGCCACGACAAAAGAAAAAAGATTTAAGGGACTTAAGGAATAAGGATTGACTGGTCAGGTGGAGGAGATGGAGGTTAGGGGGAGGTCATTCCAGATTGACGGCCCCACAACCGAGAAGGCTCGACACTGTCTGGTAGCCAAGCGAGCCCGTGGAACAAGCAGTTGTCCCTTCGCAGCAGAGCGAAGGGCCCGACGCGCTTCAATGTCAGAGACTGGGCGACAAAGAATGCGCAGGTAGGATGGAGCGCAACCAAGGATACAACGTGAGACCAGGGCAGCAATTCGGTAATGGATGCGTTGGGCTATTGGCAACCAATGCAGCACATCACGCATGTAGGTAGAAACAGAGGAGAATTTAGGGATTCGTCCAATAAGCCGGGCAGCAGAGCGCAGAACCCGATCTAACCGACCCAGAACCCCAAGGGGGAGGCCAACAAGGATTGAGCAACAATGGTCGATTCGACTGGTTACGAAGGCATGAACAAGAACTACCAGCGCATCGTGAGAGAGAGAGAGAGCGTGCAATCACTCGAAGTTGACGAAGCTGGTAGTAACAGCTTCGAGCAACAAGATTGACATGCTGGCTGAGACTGAGTTCACAGTCAAGGGTAACACCAGGTCACGAACCGTGGAAGAGAAACTAATGTCGGGGAAGAGTTGAGCTAGCAGAGGCAGATCGATATTATAGTGCCTCTAGAAGATTTCTACTCAGAGGCGCTCCCGACTATGGCACAGACACTGAACAGGAGTTTCACGCCGAAAGCGCATGAGCAATTGCGAGTGAAGGACTTGCACAGGTTGCCTACATGGTGGCTAGATGTGGATTCGAATCCACAACCTTCCGGTTCCAAGGCACCGAACATACGTCTACACCACCGCGTCCCACGATGCTGGACAGACATATCTGAAGATTTTAAACAACAGATTTACTCCCTATTGTTCCTTCCATTTTCTTTAATATATTTTTCTGCACTTATTGTTACATCCCTGTTCTTTTTCTCCTCCCATGTCCATTCCCCCTCTTCCCATGTCCTTTCCTTCTTCCCCATCCTTGCCTTATTCTCTCTTTCCTTCTCCCTGTATGCTTGCTTTGCTGTGTTTTGCTTTCCATTCTCTGTTCTCTCCACAAATTAAGCTTCTCCTTCTTCCTCATTCCCTCTGCTCATTCTTCTATTCCTCATCCTTTCTTCTGCACCGCTGCCTCCCTCTCTCCGCCCCTCTCTCCATCCCTCCCTCTCCCACCCGTTCCTCCTTCTGTCTCAACAGGCAAGTTCCCTAAAGACCTATGCTAAACATCGGTCATAGACCTACCGGTACATCAATTAATTTCCTATAGATATTTTGCTGGAAAACTTTTACCTTGATCTCTAATATGCACATCATATTAGGCTACAGTATTTGTAAAGCAATTAAACTAAAAACGACACCGCTAGATAGGAAAGAACAAAGAATATTGCTTTTTCACTGCATGGAAAATGTTGCCCATAATATAAGGTTGCATTGCCTAAGGACACAATTATGTCAAAACAACAATTAAATGCACCAGAGGGCCACAGAAGAGAAATTGCCAAGAACAAATTAGAATGCATTGTCTTAGAATTCATCACAAAAGGCTTTAATTAAGTAGGACAGATGGTAGCCTTGCATAGCTGCCATAGAGTAAAAATCTACTTCTGTAATAACTCGGTTGGATGAGGTTAGTCGAAAATTCGGATTATTGATTAATATCGACAAAACAAAGGTAATGGGGTTGAATGGGGCTGACTGTCATATATGGATACAAGGAGAACAGCTGGAACAAGTAGATGCATTTGTGTATCTTGGATCTTTGATGACAGAGGACTCAGATTGCAGTAAGAAAATTAAAGCACGGTTGGGTAAAGGAAAAGGAACAATGACACAATTGAAAAACATTTGGAAAAGTCATGGTATATCGGTGACAACGAAAGCAAGACTTCTGAAGGCGTTGAAATGGCCAGTTGCAACATATGGCTGCGAAGGATGGACAATCAAGAAATGTTATGAAAAGAGGATAAATGGCTTTGAAATGAAAGGGCTGAGACAAATATTAAGGGTTTCCTGGATGGCAAGGAGAACAAACGAATGGGTTCTGGAACAGATTGGCACAGAGTGACAACTACTAAGTAATATCAAAACAAGAAAATTGAAATACTTTGGTCATGTTGTGAGGAAAAAGGGGAACCGCCTGGAGAAAGAAATTATGCATGGAACAACAGGAGCACGTACGCGTGGAAGACCGAGGGCCAATTGGATGGAGAATATAAGGTCTTGGACTGGTCTAAACATGTGTCAACTGATGAGGGCAGCCGAAGATAGATGTATTTGGAGACATGGTGCGGCCCAACTTCGGAGCGAAGATGGCTAAATAGGAGACAATAACTCGCAGTCATTCGTTCATACTATGACATGTAATCATACTGCGTGCTTGTCAGTTTACATTAATAAAGATATGTATTATTATTATATCATTATGGTTATTATTAGGATAATCATCATCTTCAACGGCAGCATCACAATCATAATTTATGGTCTACTGGTTATTTGCAAAGCGTTTTTTAATAGCCTCACAATAGAGTGCATCACTCAAACGTCTTGAATTGTTCATAGAATTACCTGAATGATTTTATTTGGAAGTGAGGAGGAAGACAACGTTTCAAGCAGGTCACGATTAGACATCGTCAGCAATGTCTTCAGTGAACCACCGTTCCTTAGAAGCATCTGAGCACTGCAGTAACAACAAATAATCGCCACTCCATGCAAGCCATGCAAACACCACAGAAGTTTATCAGCGCCACACGATCCACACCCTATCAGTTGCTGCTGCTGCTGCATCAGATGCCGCCGCCGCTATGTTAAATGAGGTCGCGATGAGCAAGAAGTGTTGTTGTGGGTCGGGTCAGTTTGGTATCAAGGCGAGAGGGGGAGGGAGGGAGAGGTGGTTGGGCCGAGTAAAAAGAAGACAGCGTGGTGCCCTCAAAAGGTGGAAATTACGTAGACATGCTGCACCGGTTGTCATAGCTCTGCTTCTCTGCTTGCCCTCTTCCACTCCAGACAGCTTCACACCAGATTTTAAACCAAACTCTTCAAACTTAATCTTCAAATCTTAATGCTCCTGTACTGACTGAAGCCCTCAAATCCAGACTGTACTAAGTATTTTGAACTGATAGACGACAGATAATAAAAGAGCATTTACAAGTGAAAATATGGTGAAGGTCATTAGAATGAGAGCTAGTAATGCACAGACTTGGCTAAGCAGAGGTGGCTCAGCTTGGAGGCCGAGAAAGAGAAAAACTACTGTATTAGGAAGAATGAGTAGATCAGGGTGGATTGATGACATTGATGACGTTGATTACCACGACGATGATGATGACGACGACGATGATGATGACGACAATGATGATGAAGACTGGCTTGTAAACGTGAGATAAAAGTTTGAAGGGCTTTCCATGTAAAAGATACAATTTTGCAGTCGACAGGCTGAGGGCCTTAAGCCAACAGTAAGATTTGAGAACTGGCGTTACATGTATATTTGGGCAGCCATTGTTCTATATTTGTATCTAAATACACCATCATAATGCATAATTGTGAAAGTTGTGCAACTGACCTAGAGATGTTTGTGCTTAAACTTCTATTTAAGCATTCAACTATACAGGAAATCAGTGAGAACATTTTCACTTTACAAATTAACACTGAAAGCTTAATTATAGGCAGTGATAATAGATGGGACGCGGTGGTGAAGCGATAAGTTCGGCGCCTTGTGACCGAAGGGTTGCAGGTTCAAAATCTACCTCAAGCCACTGCGTAGCCACCTTGGACAAGTTGCTCACCAGTCACCAACAATTGTCTGTGAGGAAGGCATAAAAGAGTCTACTGAAGTGATTGAGCAAACAACAAACCTGATTGAGTTCAAAGACGGAAATGATAAGAGAAAGCGTTCATCCTGTAGAATAAAGCAACAGAAGAAAAGTTGTCTCAAAGCTGAATCATTCAGACGAGGTTCAGTTAATTTCAACACAGCTAAACAACATGACCACCCAGCCGGGCCAGCCCACATATCATGAGATATGTGGCCTTGCTTCCAATAGCCATCTGCTGTTCAAAGAATCTGATAAAGAAGAATAATAGTCTCTGGTCGAATACCTCAATTCACAGGACACGGAACTATCTTAAAATCTCATCTTTACATTTCTGAAAAGTAAGTTTACTGGGCTGACGAGCGTGAAAGCTACTGTACTTTTCGCAATCATTACTCTCATATTACCGGTATATGCATAATTATCAATAAGTTGTCACTGCCCAACCAGCTTCCTCCTTCTAGGCATTCTTCCTTACTAACTGGTGATTGGCCAAGTCTATCTTTTCGTTGTCCCAAAACCATTTTTTCTCTCTTGGTCTCACGCACTGGGAGCACCTCTGATTGGTATGCACTGTGAGAGGCGCTATATCAATTTATAGATACAATATAATTATAATAATCTATAATAAATATGTCTGTGTCATTAGAGAACAGACAGTGCTTAAAGTGTGGAAAAATAAGTGCCTGGACGTCCCTTATCTTTCCAAAAGAAGTTCCTGGACGCCCTTTACCTTTCTAGCCATTGCTGGCCAATAAGTGGCTGGACGGCGTTCAGATTTTAAAATAAGTGCATGGACGCCGTCCATGACCGTCTAGCCACACTTTAAGCCCTGAGAACAGATAGGACTGAAAAGTACCTCTGCTGGTTCTATTGTAGGACATGAAGAAGCCACTTTCATCTGACTGCTGCTGTTGTTGATGCTGTTGCTGCTGCTGCTGTTCATGTGTGAAAGAGCGTCGCTGACAATCTGTCGTATGCGCATGGCCATGCTGTTGTAGGAGTGGCAGAATACGACCTACAAGTGTTTCTGTACGCATGTAAGTGAGTAAGTATGAATGTATATGTATGTATGTATGTATGTATGTATGTATGTATGTATGTATGTATGTATGTATGTATGTATGTATGTATGTATGTATGTATGCATATAGCCATTTGTATAGTGCCTTGCAAGAACCTCATAAAGGTGCTCAACGTACTTACCCTACAGATCCATAAACTTAAACAGAAGCAACATCAGAAATTTCCTAAATGTTTCCTGAGCTGTATGCGGTGCAATGTTGCGAATTGTTAATGGAAGACTGTTCCAGCATGATGGTCCAATGCATTATGTACGGAGCGTGACACCAAGGCGTCCCCACGAGCTGCAGAACATAGGGAGTGACTACCTGGCTGGATGGAGACGGGAACACAGAGCTCCCTGATGAACCCTGGGGCCAAACCGACCATCGTCTTTGCCCCTCCATAAGGATAATCGTGACAGCGTAACATAAGCTGACGGATGAAAGATAAGTAATCGAAGACAAGATTCTTCATTACAGCACAGAGTGAAAAGAAATTGCCATGGAGCGATCGGCATCAGAGGAAACTCAAACGTCAGCAGTAACTGATAATAACTTACCATCTCATTAACTGATAATAACTTACCATCTCATTAACTGATAATAACTTACCATCTCATTAACTCATAATAAATTACCATCTCTATTAACTGATAATAAATTACCATCTCATTAATAAATTACCATCTCATTAACTGAAAATAAATTACCGTCTGATTAACTGAAAATAAATTACCATCGCATTAGCCTGTTTGGCTCTGACAGTGTCAAAACAACAAACTGATTGAAGTGCAGTCCCAACACAGCCTTTTAAAGACTACCCATAAGACCTAATCGACAAATGATGAGTTCCAAGTCAATGAATCACAGAGCTCTGCAGTTTATATTCACTGAACCATACTTACGACCATCGATGTCCTGCAGTTAGGACACCACAGTCACTTTTTGGCAGGTGTACACGCAGGCAAAGTAACGACGCACTATATATATATATATATATATATATATATATATATATATATATATATATATATATATATATTTACATATATATATACATATATATATACATACATATATATGCCACTGTTTCCTTAATGACACCGCTTTAAATACAATATGTGTATTAATTGGATATTTGTTAAGCGCCTATTAAGAACCAGGAGACAAGAGCGATTGATTTAAGTGAATTTAGTTATAATCTTACGTGCAGTTTTTAATCTAGACGTCTCTGGGGGAAGTTCCCCGAATGAATTCCCCCACAGGAAAAAACGCAAAGTGTTGCATACAATCATGTAAATACGTAGGCCTACCATTTTCCCCCAGAAAAAGTGAATGCGTAACAATTCCCACCTCCCAAAACCTGAGCGACCTTGTGTAACACGAATACGCTGGTAAATTTTGCATAGGCCTAAACAGAAAGTCAGACTAAAAAAGGGTCATCAGTTTTTTCAGTAACGGAAATGGTAGATTTTGTTGGGAAGTTTTAGCCCCCAGAAACCCGAATTCCCCTCCCCCAAAGCAGGAGGTTAGATTAAACACTGTCTTAAGTGGAAGGCAGCTTGCCAAAGACTCTTTTGAGCTGGAGAGAAACACTTTGACCATTGGAACTTCAGCACTCTTTACGGACATTGATAATTTGAGATTATTGCAGAAATAAAACTAAGGACTTTAATATGTTTTGCCATCTTACCTTTATCTGGAAATCTGGTTTAGCTAGAACACCAAACGAAGCTTGAAGTTTTGAGATGTTGATGATGACGTTAGTTGAATAGATATCCGACCTACAAGATAATGATAACAAGGGGTTGTTCACACTGATTCAGATACTTGGGCCACCAGCAAAAACCTGCACATCAATTCAAAAACCCAACGGAAAAGATTGCAGTGAGGCGATCGCTCGCTTCGTTGGTCTTCATACCGACCATTACAGGTGTCAAGAGGGCTAGTTCAATAAAAAAAATACTTGGTGTTACAATTGGTGAGCGTCTAACTGTCTTGGAGCATGTCGACAAAACTCCATGTGCCTCCTCAATCTACGCTCTGCGTGTGCTGCGTGCACATGGCATGCCTGCACCGGCTTTGCATGTCGTCTCTTATCTCGAGCGACCACAGTTGTACGTCTGCCGTACGCCTCTCCTGCAGCCTGGTGGGGACTACTGAGTGCGGGAGAGGTCGACCGCATCGAAAGGTTCCTGGGACGTGTCAGACGAGCTGGATCCCTTCCCTCCCTCAGATTCCCCAAATTAAGCAGACATTATCGCTGAGGCTGCTGATGCTGCACTCTTTGCAGCTCTAAAATTAAGGACAACGATCATGTGTTTCATCAATTTTTTTCACCTCTATGCTGATGATGTCCAGACTTGTTTAAAAGGGTGCAATCAAAATGGCACATGTATGCGTACCGGTACCTAATAAGGAAGTAAAAGTATAGAATTAAGACAAAAATATCAAGAAGCGAAAAAAGAAACATGGTCAGTTAACCATTGTTTAATCACCATACTTGATTATAAAGACGCAAATTTCATTCCAGAAAAGCTAGATCTACTTAGCTGTGAAACTGCTAAGATTGATCATCATATTAGAACAAGTGAGTTGCCAATACAGCAAAAGCAATTGATTTCAAAAAAGTTTCTAAGCATAACTCATTTCGACATTTATTTCATAACAGCACAACTTTCTAAAAGACTACCATAAGACTACCTTCACAAGACTCGACTGAAATACGTTCACATTCGGAAGAATGGGCTTTTTATAAGACTGCGCCTTGTTGACTATATTCCCTAGAGCTGTTTAATTGCAATTTATACCTTTGCTTTTGCTTTTCATCATTTCGTTTCAAGCCAGTGTGTTTCTATTGCTCTTCGCCAATAAACACACTCTTTATTTACCTTCGTATCCTATCAAGAGGGCGACTTCGAAAAGGCGACCATCAGAAGGGCGACCACAAAAGGGCGCCGATTTTAAAGGTGACTGTTCGAAAATGCGCTGATCAAAAGGGCGACCAAACAAAAGGGCGACAATCAAAAGGGCGACCTCCATGCTGAAATCTCACCATGACTTCATAATATTTGGGATCATGAATGTCATTTATGAAAAAACTAAATGTATCAATCAAACTTTTTAATATTTTCAAATAGAGTACTTAGAGTCAATCGAACGAAAGACATATTTATGTACGCCTACAACGTCAATTAGTAGTTTGAAATCTTCTAATAAGTCCAACATTTCTTAAGCGTTTTTTGCATCAATTCAACTGCTATTTCAGATCTAAAAATACCATCATCCAGCTTCCATTGCTTAAACATTTTTTTTATCAATCCAATCGCCCTTTTGATTGTCGCTCTTTTGTTTGGTCGCCCCCAAAACTGAAATCCTGGTGCCGCCACTGTCACGAAGCCTGTTGACTATGACAATGCCAATACCGTTATATTACAATTTATAACTCTTGTTATTTGTCTATGAAAGAAATTTATGTGAAATTTTGAATCAAACGTTTCGAAGCCATCCGATTGAGCCGCACGATAGCACAGCTCAATCATGAAGACATGATTCTCATATTAATTGCTACAGGAAAAGAGACACCAAATAAATATCACTGTCATACTTTAGGCTAAACAACTGCTAGACATAATTAAGTGAGAAAAGCAGGTGGCTAATTAAGTGAGAAAAGCAGGTGGCTAATTAAGTGAGAAAAGCAGGCTGCTAATTAAGTGAGAAAAGCAGGTTGCTAATTAAGTGAGAAAAGCAGGCTGCTAATTAAGTGAGAAAAGCAGGCTAATTAAGTGAGAAAATCAGGCTGCTAATTAAGTGAGAAAAGCAGGCTGCTAATTAAGTGAGAAAAGCAGGCTGCTAATTAAGTGAGAAAATCAGGCTGCTAATTAAGTGAGAAAAGCAGGTGGCTAATTAAGTGAGAAAAGCAGACTGCTAAATAAGTGAGAAAAGCAGGCTAATTAAGTGAGAAAATCAGGCTGCTAATTAAGTGAGAAAAGCAGGCTAATTAATCGAAAAAAACAGGCTGCTAATTAAGTGAGAAAAGCAAGCGGCTAATTAAGTGAGAAAAGCAGGCGGCTAATTAAGTGAGAAAAGCAGACCAATTAAGTGAGAAAAGCAGGCGGATAATTAAGTGAGAAAAGCAGGCCAATTAAGTGAGAAAAGCAGGCTGTTAATTAAGTGAGAAAAGCAGGCTGTTAATTAAGTGAGAAAAGCAGGCTGCTAACCAAGTGAGAAAAGTAATCTGTCATCACTGGAGATTGAGTGGATCCCTTATTCAATGTTAACTTTTGATTGACTAGCATGGGTCCAGAGTGACTTACGAATCTGCAGCTGTTGATGGGTGGGGGCGTTGGCCGCGGTGGCGCTTGCTGTTGGAAGAGAAGACAAGGATCCAGCAGGAGACTGATTTCTGCTTCAGTCCATTGACCTTCATCACAAGCCTTTCCATCTCTTGCTTACGCCGTAGTACCATCAAATCCTCAATAACTATCACTGTGCTCCCACCAACTGTTATGTCTTCAAAGTACCCAGATACCACGAGACTTGCATAGTCTCGGTCCGTGACCACAACATTATACCTACAGCAGAAAATACCATAACATTGAACATAATGAGAGACATGTCTTATTCTCCATCTAAACTTATAGTGGGCAACTGCATTCAATTACGTGTAAGATATATTTAAAGTGAGTGAGGAAGGAAAGGATTTGAAAGTGATCAAGCAAAGGAATGCAAAGCTTCCAGCAATGTGCTGAAGCATCAGAAATGGCTAACTCAACTTTAGGTATGGTAGGAGGGACATTGATTAATTTACTGAGATTGTGCATGTCAATGTTAGGCTACAGTTGGGTTACAACGTGATCTAGGTATGGAAATCATACTTGAAAAGGACATAGCACAATTATTGGAGAAAGTACAAAAGAGAGCTACATAAAATTAATGACTTTTGGGTTACATAGATTTGAGCTAAGAATAAAAATTTTTAAAAAGTGTACACAGAGACTGTAAGGCAGAGGAGACCCAATTGAAGCCTACAAGATAATATTATTGTAGAGGAGTCAGTAAAGTTGGAGAGGTCCATTAGATTAGCACAGAACAAGGCACATAAGCATAAATTATAATTTAAGAATTTACCGAAAGGAGCTTTAGGGCAGATATTCCGATGTGTGCAGAATGGCCTGCGTGATAGTGCTGTTTCAGTGGACGCTGTCACAGCTTCTAAAGAGACAGCTAGTAGAGATGTACTATTAAGAACGCAGGTTAATTTCTAACACAGACGAAAGGTCTCCTGCTGGGATGGATGCCTTTCTGACCAAGTGCACCGAGTTCACAGACAACGTGACAAAATGTCTGCTGCTGGGATATGTGCTCTTGGCCATGTTCACTGTTCCAACAGCATTCCTTCTGAAATGCCAACATTTCCCAAAGGCACATGTGAATGCGCACTTTCTATAGCCACCATATGGGTTAGAAAAGTCTGCTAATTCTTGTATCCTGTCAGTCAATGTAATATCAAGTGAGATCCTTTAGCTCCATCGCCAATTTGAGTATAGGTGACTTGCCTTTTATTACATGCTAGACTAGGATTCAAATCTCTTGAATAAACTTCCATCAGATGTGAACCAACATTCTTGCACTCACAGACTTTATGCTAGCGCTTCACCGTAGTTATTCACCCACAGACTTTCATCTTTAACATAAACCCGTCTCACAATGTCAATTCACAGAAGTGAATCTCCATGCTTCCTTTGTTTATATGGTTAGGAGAAGGAAGAAATGAGCAATGCTGGAAGAAGTGTCTAACCTGGTTTCCAGCAGACGAATGAGCTCTGTATGTTTAGAGGTCAGATCTCGTGACATTACAATGGAAATCTGCTGCAGACAAGATCTTGAAATGACGTCGTCATCACTGTCATCATCATCGTCATTAGTTAATTGGAGTATTTCTGTGAACAACGGAAGAAAGAAACAGTTAAAATGTCTGGTAACATCGCAGGTTCTTTGAGACAAGTCAAGATTGTAAAAACTTGTCATTTTTAAACCAATGTATTAAAAGATTCTGCATAATAACAAAAGAATCAGATAACTTCACAGTCCCTCTCTGAACCATGATTGTTTGGTTAACAGCTAGGTTTCTCTTACAGCCAACTTGAAAACAAAAGACTTGGTTTTTTTGTACCTATGTTGCTTCGAAGTCCAACAAATGGAAGTTCTAGTATAAGACATTTCTCCTTGAATGATGCTGATGCCAAAGAAAACGAATATTCAATGACAAGAGCAAAATCTGTCCATGGTCCCCAGTCATCCTTCGTAAGATGGTTGCTCTCCACCAAATAACAGTTACAAGCATCAGATCGTCTGAAAATTAACAAGATGATTAAATTAACAATTAACAAGATGACCAACTTTTCAGTACCGTCAACTGTGGTAACTTTGATATGCGGGGTAACTTTGACCCCCCCAGGGTAACTTTGATAATTTTTATGTAAACTTTGGAAACGGCCCAGAACAGCTCCGCATAAACTGTTTCAGAATACGTGATTGATTGAAAATGTTTACAGCGGACATACATACGTATATACATACATATATACGTACACATATACATACAAACATACATACATACATGCATACTTACATACGCACATACATACATGCATACTCATCTACATACAAACATTCATGCATACACACATGCATACATATACATAATACATACATACATACATACATACATACATACATACATACATACATACATACATACATACATACATACATCCATACATATATACATACATACATACATACATACATACATACATACATACATACATACATACATACATACATACATACATACATACTGATCTCAGTAACAGTGATAAAACTTTACCTGGAACAAGCAAGGTACTGCCGGTAGCGGTACTGGTAACAGTACCAGCAAAACGACGTAAAGTTCAAGAGGTAGAACCATCCACTGATTCTGAAAATGGTGGATCAGTGTCATACCGGTACTTCGTATGACTCGGCAGGGGGTGACAGTGAATCGCGAGTGGCCTCCATAAAGTCCCAGTATGGAACGGACCAATGGATTGTTGTGAAGTACGGTATGAAGGAAAGAAAGGTTATATCAACTACATTGGAAAAGTTGTTGATGTGAAACCAAGAAAAAAACTTCTGAAAGTGCAATTTGTTAAGAAACAACCAGGAAGCAATTATTTCAAATTTACTGACAAAGAAGCTGATATTGACCCTGCAGTTCCTTATAATGCAGTTGTTGAAGAACTACAGAAGCCTACAGAAAACAACAGACTGCAATTCCAGTTCAAAAATGTCACCAGTAAAGTTATGAATTAAAAGAAACTGATAAAAACTTTTGAAATACGTTGTCCCTTTGACAATGGAAAAGAAACTTTTTGGATATCCTCCAATGGTCATCTATCCAGTTATGGACTTTTTTGGATCCCCAGATGGTTGGGGGATAAGTGTTTCTTTTTTAAAACTGAAGAAAATGAACAAAGCAACCCCTATTAGGTTCTTATTTGATAACACATTGAAAAGTAAAAAAGTATCAAAGTAACCCCACCCCCTGGGGTTACAATGATAACTCTTTGGGCTTTAAAAAAATGTATCAGGTATACTTTAAAAAAATTAAATTGAGTTTCATCGTAATCACAAGACATCATTTGGTACAATAAAGCCAAAAAACCAGAAAACTATTTTTAAAAAGTTCTATTTATGGAACCAAATATGCCAAAAACTATCAAAGTTACCCCAGTTGACGGGTAGTTGGTTGCTGAAGACAACGACCGACATGAAAGGCGATGGATAGAGGTTGCTGGAAGGAGGCAGCTACCAAAGAGAGGCAGCATGATGATGATGCAGTTCATGATGTTGATGATGATGATGATGAAACCTCTACTTTAAAAAAGCAGGTCTATAGCTGGTGCCATGCGCTTAGCGTAGCATGGCGCTTTAGAAATGTCTACGATACGGTCATGATGAAATGTTCATTGATTGTTTACCTTGTAATGATGGTTGAACTCGAGTCCCAGAGATGGTCGGGTGGCCGTGTGTGTTTGCATCCATACATCTTCGCAGCAAGTATTTCTCAACTGCTCACAAATTCAGTACCTTCTTCTTTCCCTTCCCTTCCCTTCTGCTCAGTACCTTCTCCTTTCCCTTCCCTTCTGCTCAGTACCTTCTTCTTTCCCTTCCTTCACAACTGCTCAGTACCTTCTTCTTTCCCTTCCTTCACAACTGCTCAGTACCTTCTTCTTTCCCTTCACAACTGCTCAGTATCATCATTCTGCATATCCGTTATCGTTCCCTTTGCACACACACTTTAAAGATGAAAAGTTGTGCAGCCTTTCAATGGCTCGGTCGAACATGTGCAATAACCTTTTAAGTTCCTTTGATCTGTGTGTTGAACTGTGCTCTATTAGAGATCTATACTAAGGTCTGTGCATACACCACAGCTATTTCAAAACTCATCTGCATTGCCGAGTTTGAGAGCTCCTCTCAGTGCTGCCAGCCCAAATCCGAGGGACACTATAAAAATCCCATGAATGAATGAATGAAATGATGCTTAGTTGTTATTGTAATCTAACAGTCTTAAATTGTAAAAAAGAAGTCCATTGATGCCCCTTACCTTTTCAAATGGAATGGACCCGTCAAAGTTTAAGATCTGATAGCACCTAATAAATACAGAACTAGCAAAAGAATAACAGTAGTAATTCCAGAATAAAAGAAGAACCTACTTGTCAAGGTCAGTTGACAAAAGAGAAGAAGTAAGAAGAACAGGTCTAGTCCCTTCAACTGAAGCCAAAGTCTCCAAAAGATAATGACCAAGACACAAGGTCACATCATGGCTATCAGACGATGGCAAAATCACCAGAATCTGTTGACCAAAACAGAAGTATGACGAGCGCCACATGAAAAGCATCTGTCCTCAGAATTATTCATTTCAATTAAACAATGCATGGCTAGCAAGTTTGCCTCAATTTGCGATACACAGCAGGATTCTGTGTTTAAGCTGTATTATTTTGTGGGGCACGGTGGTGTAATGGTGGGTTTGGTGCCTTGGAGCCACAGGGTTCCTGGTTCAAATCCACCTCAAGCCGCCATATAAGGACCCTGAGCAAGTCCTTCACTCGCAATTGCTTACATGCTTGCGTGAAATTCCGATAAAGTGTCCGCGCTTAGTCGGGAGCGCCCCTGAGTAGAGCTTAAGGGGTGCTATAGCAAATGCGAGAAATAAATTAAAACAGAAAAAACTCGGCACTTTTTAATTACGATACTGATTTCGTGTAAACTGAAGCGCATCACCAGCTGATAGCCAGCTGGTTTATAGATCATCTCAGTATAATTATAATGTACGAAATATCTGAACGGATTCAAGCCTCAGCGAAAGTAGATATTAGGATAGCCTACTCTGGGCCACAGAGCCACATGTTGTCCATCATTTATTTTGCTCAGACGCAGTCTATATGCTACTCTGATTAATGATCATGCAAGCACTTAGGCAAGACGGCAATTATAAGTTACACAAATTATGCATCGTCGTTTTACATATATTATGATGTGGTAACCAATTCCACAACAAAAGCCTAAGACATCATCATCATCTTACTTTGGACTTGGAATCTGTTCTTGAAAAAGTTGAATAAAACTGTCGTATTATATGACACATTTCCAAAGCTTTCGGATGCAATATTTCATCCTTTCTGTGACGAACCTGCTCCAGAAGAACTTTCTGCAGCACATTATCCAGAACACCTACATCCGTATATATATATATATAAAAATATCTAATATTATAAGTCCGAAAGTTTGTCCTTCCATATGTTTGTTTGTATGGATGTATTTTGACTCTTCGTAACAGAAGAGGCGCGGAAATGAAACAGTGTCGGTTTACCAAAATTTTTGCAATTCATTCCTACCCAAATTATAAGGTCAACACAACTATTTTCAGCTTTTAATTAACTTTAAACCCAGAGTTATTAGCGTTTTAAGACAGATTTAATCACCCACGCTACCGCTGCCGCATAGTAAAGAGTCGACAGTCCGCATGACGTCATTCCTGCCCAATAATAATTTCCGTAACAATCCGCTTGACAAACCAAAACCAGTTACAGTTTACACTTTTGCAGCTGAAACAATAATATTCACAAGAACGCAGATGACAGAAATATTAACTATACTAACAGAACAGACAACCTGCAATAATTGTATTAGGCCACAGTCAGCACACAAACCCGCCCCTCAGAGACGGGTCATGTTTGGCTTTTGGGGAAGCGGGGTGGGGCTGAGGGTGACCGAAAACCCGAAATTTAGCGGTCAACGCTGGATACCCCACAGTAGTGTTGAATACCCGGTACCTACATTCCTTCGCCTATACGCGTCCTTGCTTGAGCCTCGACGATTAGCCGGACGGGCGTCATCTACCACCTACCAGAGACTCCGATCAACCATGCCATCTTCCAGCTGTCTACGGGAATCCGATGGTTAACTCGACGTGTTTGCGAGGGCTCGTCACTGGTGACTCTTTCAGCTTACTGGGTTTTTTGTTTCGCAACTTGTTGCTATTTTTCGCTCGCTACGACTCTAAGCATCATTTCGGCTAGTTAGTGCAGAGAGCGCCTCTGAGTAGTTATCTTGAAGAGGCACTATATAAATTCTCAGAATGAATGAATGAATGAATCCATATATATATATACATATTCAATTAGTCATCAATGAACAAGGCAGAACCAGAGGAAACAAAAGACTTTAGCGATGATAATAATACATGTAGATAGCATTTTACTTTTGAGTAAGCAGAATTTCTAGTGCAGTGGTTGGTTAAACTGACTATTTCCTGCTAAAAGTTTAAGACCATCACTTAAGCAGACTACAATGTAATCACAATCCTCACTTACTGCCGACTAGGATCTGCTGGTTTCTTGCCTTCATCGCAGACAACACGTGAGCAGCAGAGGAGAGACAAGAGTCCATGAGATGGCCATGAGCTCTGATCAGACAATGGACACAGATGGTCGCCCTCAGCAAATCCATCTTTAGCTCCACAGTATCATCATCTGCAACAATTCAACAGAAGTTCTGCATAGTCGGAAATATCCTCCAAGAAGTTGTATATGAAAGACCATGGACTGTGGTTTAAAAAAATGTCTTACTCATCCGAGTGCAACTCGTAACTAGAGGCATCTATCTGCCGTTGGTGGGACATGGTAGTTACAGTAGTGGTGGGTT
Source organism: Lumbricus terrestris (assembly GCA_949752735.1). NCBI lineage: Eukaryota > Metazoa > Annelida > Clitellata > Crassiclitellata > Lumbricidae > Lumbricus > Lumbricus terrestris. Next base: position 58,830 of record OX457041.1, on the reverse strand, counting down.
CGGTACCTTGGAGCCAAAGGGGAGGGTTGCAGGTTCGAATCCACCTCAAGCTGCCACATACGGAGCTTAAGCAAGTCCTTCACTCGGAATTGCTAATGAGCTTCGGCATGAAACTCTGATGCGGTGTCCATGCTGTAGTTGGGAGCGCCTCTGAGTAGTGAGCTTGCAGGGGTGCTATAGCAAATTTGAGAAATGTATTAAATAAATAAAGTTAACTATCACAATTTCTTTTTTAAATGTATGCAATTGTTCAATGCAATGTAATGCATGTGCACTTGTCAGATGCAAATAAAAGCTACTTACTTACTTAACCAATTCTCGGATAACACATTCATCTGCATATATCGCTTAAAATGACTGCAGGATTTGACCAACTGACTATTGTCATATGGAGAATCAGAAGATAAAAAACTGACAATGTTCTGAAACCAGTCATAAGATGACTTTAAGCTGTAAAACCTCCGTTACATTGCAGCAATTGAGTGAAAGATTAACATTGACATCTAGATCAATTTTGTTATATACTATTAATATTATGTACCGTGGGTAAGATCAGTGTTTAATCTAGTCCCTTTCCTCTGGGGGGGAAATTTGGGTTTCTGGGGGGAGACATTTGAACGTCCGAAGGACACTCGTGATGCGCGTAGCACTGAGACTGAGAGAGGGAGGGGTATGGGGAGGGGGATACGCCCCTCCCATCAGAAACTTTTTGAATTTCCACATTGCAATGGCAGCATTTTAAGGTGTGGTCTTAACAAAATAGCTGTACTTTTTCAGTGACCCATTAGAAATTTTTTGGATTTCCACAATCCACATTGCAATGGCAGCATTTTAAGGGGTCATCTTAACAAAATAGCTGTACTGTTTCAGTGACCCATTAGAAAATTTTTGGATTTCCACATTGCAATGGCAGCATTTTAAGGTGTCGTCTTAACAAAATAGCTGTACTTTTTCAGTGACCCATTAGAAATTTTTTGAATTTCCACATTGCAATGGCAGCATTTTAAGGGGTCATCTTAACAAAACAGCTGCACTGTTACAGTGACCCATTAGAAACTTTTAGAATTTCCACATTGCAATGGCAGCATCTTAAGGTGTCGTCTTAACAAAATAGATGTACTTTTTCAGTGCCCCATTAGAAACTTTTTGAATTTCCACATTGCAATGGCAGCATTTTAAGGTGTCATCTTAAAAAAATAGCTGTACTGTTTCAGTGACCCATTAGAAAATTTTTGGATTTCCACATTGCAATGGCAGCATTTTTAGGGGTCATCTTAACAAAATAGCTGTACTGTTTCAGTGACCCATTAGAAACTTTTTGAATTTCCACATTGCAATGGCAGCATTTTTAGGGGTCATCTTAACCAAATAGCTGTACTGTTTCAGTGACCCATTAGAAACTTTTTGAATTTCCACATTGCAATGGCAGCATTTTAAGGGTCACCTTCACAAAATAGCTGTACTGTTTCGGTGACCCATTAGAAACTTTTTGAATTTCCACATTGCAATGGCAGCATTTTAAGGTGTCGTCTTAACAAAATAGCTGTACTGTTTCAGTGACCCATTAGAAATTTTTTGGATTTCCACATTGCAATGGCAGCATTTTAAGGGGTCATCTTAACAAAATAGCTGCACTGTTTCGGTGACCCATTAGAAACTTTTTGAATTTCCACATTGCAATGGTAGCATTTTAAGGTGTCGTCTTAACAAAATAGCTGTACTTTTTCAGTGACCCATTAGAAACTTTTTGAATTTCCACATTGCAATGGCAGCATTTTAAGGTGTCATCTTAACAAAATAGCTGTACTTTTTCAGTGACCTTTAGAAAATTTTTGAATTTCCACATTGCAATGGCAGCATTTTAAGGTGTCGTCTTAACAAAATAGCTGTACTTTTTCAGTGACCCATTAGAAATTTTTTGGATTTCCACATTGCAATGGCAGCATTTTAAGGGGTCATCTTAACAAAACAGCTGCACTGTTACAGTGACCCATTAGAAACTTTTAGAATTTCCACATTGCAATGGCAGCATTTTAAGGTGTCGTCTTAACAAAATAGATGTACTTTTTCAGTGCCCCATTAGAAACTTTTTGAATTTCCACATTGCAATGGCAGCATTTTAAGGTGTCGTCTTAACAAAATAGCTGTACTGTTTCAGTGACCCATTAGAAAATTTTTGGATTTCCACATTGCAATGGCAGCATTTTTAGGGGTCATCTTAACAAAATAGCTGTACTGTTTCAGTGACCCATTAGAAACTTTTTGAATTTCCACATTGCAATGGCAGCATTTTTAGGGGTCATCTTAACAAAATAGCTGTACTGTTTCAGTGACCCATTAGAAACGTTTTGAATTTCCACATTGCAATGGCAGCATTTTAAGGGGTCACCTTAACAAAATAGCTGTACTGTTTCGGTGACCCATTAGAAGCTTTTTGAATTTCCACATTGCAATGGCAGCATTTTAAGGTGTCGTCTTAACAAAATAGCTGTACTGTTTCAGTGACCCATTAGAAATTTTTTGGATTTCCACATTGCAATGGCAGCATTTTAAGGGGTCATCTTAACAAAATAGCTGCACTGTTTCGGTGACCCATTAGAAACTTTTTGAATTTCCACATTGCAATGGTAGCATTTTAAGGTGTCGTCTTAACAAAATAGCTGTACTTTTTCAGTGACCTTTAGAAAATTTTCGAATTTCCACATTGCAATGGCAGCATTTTAAGGGGGTCATCTTAACAAAATAGCTGTACTTTTTCAGTGACCCATTAGAAACTTTTTGAATTTTCACATTGCAATGGCAGTATTTTAAGGTGTCATCTTAACATGATAGTATCATATATTATAGTAATAAAATAATGTCATTATAATCATATAATAATAAATAATATCACGATATATTATAACACTTCATGCAAAACAATGATGAAAGCAGTAACTAAAAACCAATATCATTTCGTCAAATTTTTCTGGGGAGGAAAATGTCAATTTTCCCCCCCAGAGACGTCTAGATTAAACACTGGGTAAGATAGGGTAGGAAAGAAGAACTTTAATCGGTGAAACACCTATTATATATTATCGCGTCGTTATTATAATTGCACATGCATCAGTGATGATGGTGTGATGTAAAGTGCAACCATGAGTCAGGCGAACACAATCGAAGCCATGTTGGTCTGCATAGACAGCTCACAAAATAATAATAATTATGTTGCTGAATAATGATCTTGACAACATTTCCTTCCCTTAACAACTTAGCCAACTGACCCGCTACAGCAGAAAAGTCATTCTGCTGTTGTTTGACAATGAAGCCCATCACATCGGACTGAAGGGAATTGAAAGTCTGGTCACTGGCAAGAATTCTATGACGTCTCAGTAGAGCAACAAATGGACGAGCAGCATCTTCAATCAGCCGTAATAGATTCTCAAAAGGTGGCGCTACAGGAAAATAACAACTGTCAGAAAAACACAAGTGTATGCCAGGAACAGCTACTGTCAAAACATCTTCTAGCTTCTACGCATGTATTGTATGACTGTATGCAATGTATGTAGGTAAGAATGTAAGCACTTTATCTAGCATCACACGAATGCACCATGTGTATGTAAATACAACGATACGACTACCTGAGCTTTTCAATGACCATCAATTTCACCAATCGTAATCTTAAAATCTCTTGATATTCTCTATTAATTTTGTCTGTATTGCCAAAATTCTCAATTGAAGCAACTTGTGTCCTGATTAGGGAATGTAATCCCGGGGTACTTGCTCAATCCCGGGATTCCGGGATTATAAATGAGTCAATCCCGGGATACCGGGATCCCGGGATTGGCTTATAATGGCAATTTAAAAAATTCTTTTACATAGTATAATAGTAGACCAAATACAGTACAGCTTTCTCTTTGCTTTAGGCACTTCAACGGTGATCAATTATGACTTGCGGCAAGGGCTTTAGTCAGTGGTCCCTGGCAGCAGTGAGGTTTGTTTGAAACTTGATAATGATAGGCCTACGACCAGTGGCTTCTATCCTCACTAAACAAACAAGTTAGACCTCCCCGCCCTGGCCTGCCCTCTCGCGTCTCTCCTTTGACCTAGATTGCGGAGAGTTGAGCTCATTTCAGATTCCCCCTCTTTAACTGGGCTTAAGTTGCAATCACTCTGAATAGGGTAATTAACCTCTGCATACGACGACCCGGAATTAGGTCAGACGATACGAGGTGACCAATGCACCGAATGACCCCAGCGCGAGGAACACAACAGGTAGCATGCTAGTCAAGATTCACCAGTGAGTGACTGATCTTGCAGGCTAGCTTAGCTGCAGTCCTCTGATATTAAGGCAGCAAGAGCCCGTCTGTATGCTGTCCAGGTCCTTTCACTCACCAATTGGCGTAATTATACGGGCGGGAGTGTCATCAACACGCGTCAATCGGAGTTAGGCCCTTTGATGTCGCAGACCTAGTCGGTCAGCTCTGGTAGCATCTGACATCTGTTTATCTTCTATCAGTCAACTGAATGGTGTGTGGATGATTGGTGTGTGGAGGACTCTTTAGTCTGTATACATGAACCAAGCAAGGAATGGGAGGGAGCAAACCGAAACCTCCTGCCTGATCACTCAGAAACGCCTACCTCCAGTCACCCATCTGGGTTTTCTGCTGGCCGCCAGCTTACCTTCATTAGGGCGTCTGCTTATCCGTCGTTTTGGCGTCTATTGACTGAGGAATTGTTGCAAAATTGGTCAAGTAATTTAGTAAAAAATTCGAATTTTGGGTAATCCCGAAAAACGGGATTCCATGTTTGTCAATCCCGGGATTACGGGATTGTAAAATGTCCGGGATTCCCGGGATCCCGGTATTCGGGATCCCGGGATTACATTCCCTAGTCCTGATGCTCAGTTAAAACAATTAAGATCACAGAAAAATCAGACCATTCAGAGAAATGTTGATGATGGTGGATGCTGGTAAGTTAGTGCTCTTCTTTGTCTCAGCCTCCTCCTCCTCTGAACAGCAGCAGCTGCCTGGAGCTGGAAATACGGAACCAGAAGAAGCATCTGACGCAGTCCGCAATGGCAACGGATTGGACGACGATTCAATGGCTGCTGCTGCTGCTGTGCATCGTCAACAGACACAGACAGCAGTATACAGGTATGCAATACACTTTGGGTATTGAAAAATCATCATTATGCATTCTATCAATGTTGTTATGTAATCTATGAAATCTTCTAGCATCACAGAAAGCCATGTCAGGTAGACTCTGGCTTCAAATCAAGTCCGCAATATACCCACAGAGCATAACTCTAACCCTACCTTGAGAAATAAAAAATGTCAGAGGAAATGCCATCGAAATATCAAGTGGTGGTCGCTCTTTTTAAAGTATATATATATAATTATGTATGTTTATATATCCATATGCAATTATACATTCACAGTTATACACACATAATATGGCCAAATAACATATAATTTATTAGATGCAATCATTCACCCCAAAAGGCCCGTCTTACTAACTCACATATTATTTAAATCAGTAGTCAAGACCCACAGAGCATACGTTGCGGTAGTGGTATCCGGACTTTACCCCCGGCCCATTACCCCCTGCCATTTCTCCCCTGCCATTACTCCCCGCCCATTACCCCCCGTAGGACATTACCCCCTGTCATTACCCCCCGGTCTGCTTACATTTGGGGTTAGTTTATGTACGTATGTTTTGTATGTATGCATGCATGTATGTATGTATGTATGTATGTATGTACGAGGGTGTTCGGTTCATAAAGCTTCTATTTCTCGCTCGCTATTCTCGTCAATCCAGCTTCTATTTCACATATAAAAATACCTTCATCCAGCTTTTATTTCTCATGCGTTATTTTTGTCAATCCGATTGTGACGCATTGAGAAATGGAATCTGGATGATGGTTTTTTACAGGTGAATTAGAAGCTCGAATGACGAAAATAAAGCATGAGAAATAAGAGCTGGATGAAGGTATTTCTATGTCTGAAATAGAAGCTGGATTGACGAAAATAACGAGCGAGAAATAGAAGCTGGATGAAGGTATTTATAGGTATGAAATAGAAGCTGGATTGAAAAATTCGCAAACGAACATACATACATACATATATACATACATACATAAACTAGCCCCAAATGTAAGCAGACCGGGGGGTAATGACAGGGGTAATGTCCTACGGGGGGTAATGGGCGGGGGGTAATGGCAGGGGGGAAATGGCAGGGGGGTAATGGGCCGGGGGGGTAAAGTCCTAGACCCGCGGTAGTACATGTATGAGAGCCCGTCATCTATACCTGTAGCTTACTCCCAAACACGTTACAAGGCTATTGCTAATTACTTTGGCATGTTGAATGTACTAAGCAAAACTGAAGAGGAAATCAAACAGAAAAATTGGAACTCGTAGACGTCTTACCAGTCACCATGTAGTGGTAGTGGCCTCTGACTGACTTACCTAGTAACTGCCTGCCTTGAGCCGTGTCTGTTTACTTTGTACAACATCACACAATCATTGCAAGTGAAGTGAGGAAGTGTAGGCCTGCTTTAACATAGCCAGCAGCAAGTGACTGCAGCAATCATGTTACACTCTCTAGGTCCTCTGAAACTGGCTCTGTTACTGTTAGTTTTCATGTTCATCCAGTAAGCTGTTCTTGTAATTTAGTATTCTTATCATAGGTGCAGTGAACTTGTTCGGTGGTGCCACGGCTGAATGACAGAATGGATAAAAACTGAAAGAAATTGCTGAATACCACAACTTGCAACACTGTGGCTGAAAACAAGGAATGCTGCTCTACATTAAATCGAAGAAATATGGATGCAAGCGGAATATAAAGAGCTGAAGACAAGTAGCAGTTGCGTCGTTCAATGATTGACTTTTAGCTAAGAGTGCACTTAGAGAGGAGACTGGGACCCATTGGATTAATCAATATGTGATGGATAGCAGGCTGAACAAGTACGGCAATGAAGGCTGAACAATTTGCAATGAAGCTCAACAATTTGCAATGAAGCTCAACAATTTGCAATGAAGCTCAACAATTTGCAATAAAGCTCAACAATTTGCAATGAAGCTCAACAATTTGCAATAAAAGCTGAACAGACTGAACAATTTGCAATGAAGGCTGAATAGACTGAACAATTTGCAATGAAGGCTGAATAGACTGAACAATTTGCAATGAAGACTGAATAGACTGAACAATTTGCAATGAAGGCTGATCAGACTGAACAATTTGCAATGAAGGCTGAATAGACTGAACAATTTGCAATGAAGGCTGATCAGACTGAACAATTTGCAATGAAGGCTGAATAGACTGAACAATTTGCAATGAAGGCTGATCAGACTGAACAATTTGCAATGAAGGCTGAATAGACTGAACAATTTGCAATGAAGGCTGAATAGACTGAACAATTTGCAATGAAGGCTGATCAGACTGAACAATTTGCAATGAAGGCTGAATAGACTGAACAATTTGCAATGAAGGCGGATCAGACTGAACAATTTGCAATGAAGGCTGATCAGACTGAACAATTTGCAATGAAGGCTGAATAGACTGAACAATTTGCAATGAAGGCGGATCAGACTGAACAATTTGCAATGAAGGCTGAATAGACTGAACAATTTGAAAATGAAGGCTGAATAGACTGAACAATTTGCAATGAAGGCTGAATAGAGTGAACAATTTGCAATGAAGGCGGATCAGACTGAACAATTTGCAATGAAGGCTGAATAGACTGAACAATTTGAAAATGAAGGCTGATCAGACTGAATAATTTGCAATGAAGGCTGAATAGACTGAACAATTTGAAATGAAGGCTGAATAGACTGAACAATTTGAAATGAAGGCTGAATAGACTGAACAATTTGAAAATGAAGGCTGATCAGACTGAATAATTTGCAATGAAGGCTGAATAGACTGAACAATTTGAAAATGAAGGCTGATCAGACTGAACAATTTGAAAATGAAGGCTGAACAGACACTGCACTGCAAGTTGAACAAAGTTGCAGCGCAGCCTCTGATTTAATAGTGTGCTTAACTTAAGTCCTTTTATAAACACTTTCAGATGTGTCTATTACATTCTTTCATAAAATCACATTACAATTTCAGTCTTTCCTTGATCTGTCAGTGCAGTGTTCAACAGCAACACAGTCCGTAGACAAGCTTGATTTACTCGGAGAGTTTAAAAGGATGTGACTTAGTCGATGAAGTTAAGTCCGTCGCTAACTCATTAAGTCAGACTTTGGTAATTCCTTAAATACAAACTCCGGGACTACAATATGGTTGTTGGTTGAAGCCATCAAATCATCAAACTGTTACCCTCAGATTTGTAACCGTAATCGTAATCTCCAAATTTCTAGAGCACCACTCGAAAGCTAAGCGCACCAGCTTATTCACGAGCGCTGATTCAGACTAGCTTTGCTGGCAGAGCTTATTCAGAAGTTAAATAAAATCGTAAATAAGTAAATAAACTGAGTTGGCCGAGAGTCGCCCGAGACGCTAAGTTTTTAAACATGTGAGAGTTTTCAACTTGCAACAAAAGCCAGAATCACTTCAAAGAACCCCTGCTGAACGACGTATATCCATCTTGGAAAAGGTTCCAGCATAAGCATGTCACTTATTTTAAGAATGAGGGTTTTATGGGAAAAGCTTCTCTCTGGATCTGGAACTCACTCCAACTGGAACCTGTTTCTTCCTTGCGAAAATAACGATGAAGATATCTATATTAAACAACCAGTAAACTGTCTCTGGTATTGGAACCTACCTGAGTTAACACATGGCTGAACAACTGCAACGAGGGAGGATCCGGATCCGCCGCCCCCACTGCTGCCCCCGCCCCCACTGCCGCCCCCACGGTTTGTTTGGCCGTCCGTAGGAGCTGCAGTCACGGTTGGTCGTCCTTTAAATGAAGGAGGAGGAGGAGGAGGAGGAGGAGGAGCCTTGCGCAACATAAGAAACTGATCAAGTGGATCGAAAATCTGCAAAGCCACATCTCGACTGCGGTGGCTGGTGCTGAATCCGTTGCTTACAGATGCAGCAGCTGCAGTCGGTCGATGCCTTCCAATGGGATGAGTGAGATGATCGTAGGAGACACATTGATCAGATTCAGCTGAAGAAAAATGAGAAGAAAAAAGAAAACACACACAAACAAACACACGCAGCACAATTTAGTAGTTGACCCTCAGTTGTGCTGCATGTGTGTTTATTGTAAATGTGCATTAATCAATAAAACCGTAGAAATGAATCTGGCACTCATCAGTCATGTTCACAACCTTACATTGCAAACTAATTACATTAATATTCATAAACAGTTACTGTAATTAATAATCACCATCATGATTAACATTCACGGAATCATGGTCATCATTAATTCTCTATTAAATTATTAAAATTTGCTGCCATTGTGTTAACAGCTATAAATATTCATCATAGTCAAACTAAGCAAAAATTAGAAGTCAGTTGTTTGGTGCAGAAGTCTATGAAGAACTGTTGTATGCTGATGATTGATTCATAATACGTATTGTAGATGCATGCCATAGATCTGTAGACTGATCCCATCCTACTTGACCCCTGCCCCTCTCTCTCAAGACGAATGTATTGTTTTTTTATAACACATTTGAACAGTATGCTGTTCAAGTGCCTGCATTCACAGATATGTTTAGCCAATAGTCTTTCAAGACTTACCACTTTGTACATTTCGTTGTTGAAAGGTTTCAACTGTTCGACTGCGCTGCTGCTGAAGAAGCAGAGGACTCGGATGCTGAGTTGCATCGCCAATCAATGGTTCATCTCGCTTCTCATCAGCTTCATCAACTTCAGTAGAAACAACCAGACAACGAAAAAAGAGACATCGCGTATACAAAGCAGTTAAACAATAAACAGTTCATTTAAACGTTCTTGCTTTTCTTCTTCAACAGTGAAGAACCAATGACATCTATGGCAGGGCAGAGCTGAGAGGGAGTATAGGATGAGCTCCGCCGGTTGCAGTCGCCACCGGCGCCTGGCTCACTATAGACAGTACCCACTGAACATTTGAAAACATCATAATATCCCTTTACAGTTACTGATCATTGTTGCTTGTTGCACAGAAGTGCTGACAGAACTGGGCTTGGCTCTCTCTCTCTCTCTCTCTCTCTCTCTCTGTCTGTCTATGTCTCTCTGTCTGTCTCTCTGTCTGTCTCTCTTTCTTTCTCTGTCTGTCTGTCTCTTTCTGTCTCTCTTTATCTCTGTCTGTCTCTCTGTCTGTCTCTCTTTCTCTCTCTCTCTGTCTGTCTCTTTCTGTCTCTCTTTATCTCTCTGTTTCTCCTCCTCCTCCTTCTTCATCATCTTTTCTTCCCTCATCTCCTCCTCCTAAAAGCAGCCTAATTCAATAAACCTCCTATAGTTATGCTTCTCATCTCTTCATTTCTCTGCTTCCTCACAGTAAACAACTGACCAACGCCAACTGATACAAACTACAGATGAGTGCAAAATAACAACGCAGTCTCATGTGAAGAATGAGAGTTCTGAGATCAGCATGAATTAGACGAGAACTTTGAAGAAAGCACCTGCAGAGCTGCAATGAAATCTGTTGCTTGGACAGCTGCTGCTGCTGCTGCTGCTGCTGCTGATGCTGCCGGTGCTGCTTTGCATAGCTGTTTCCATGCAAAGTTTTTCTGTGGCAGCCATCAGACGATACGATGTGTTCAAAGGATCCCAGGCCAAGTTCAGTTCCTGTGATGATGTAATCTCTTCAGACGTCAGACACAAAGCATCCGCTGCAGACCAGACACTCGTCAGTCCATTTTTCACTGAGAGGACATCACAAGTAGTCGACTCCAGTTGAAACTCTACAGCAAGCATGCATGGAAAGGCTTTTGTTAAAAGACTCATTATTAAACGACAATTCTACAGCAAACATGGAAAGGCTTTTGTTAAAGGAATCATTATTAAACAACTTCTATTGAAATTCTAGAGCAAATTCAAAGGACTCATTATTAAAACGACCTCTGTTGTTCATTCAGTTCTGCTATAAAACAACAACATAAGAAGCAAAAGCAAAAGTTCTTACCTCTTACTGCAAGAAGTTGAATTTCATCAAAGTACTTTTCGTTCTGCCAAAGTTTTGCCAACAGCTCCTCTTCTGAAAGCTTGCTTAGCAAGGAACTAATCCAAACAAGTAACACAACAACTTCACCAATAATTGTGCAATAAGTAATCTTATATATATTTTTGTAACTCTGTGTGTTTGTTGCCTTGTCAGGTGAGTTTTGAAGCAATCAAAACCAAACCTTTGCAGGGGGTCCATAATCGGGGTCCACCCAGGCCAGTGGAGTCGGCGAATCTCTGCCACCATGGGGGGCCAGGATGGGAGGCAAAAAAACCTCATGAGCCCATTGTCAATAGACAGTCCTGTCACCGAAATCCATCAGAAACCAAATCGAAACGGAGCTGTTAGAAGCACTGCTTAGAAAGTAAAGAAAAAGAGAAGAGGAAAGACATGAGGATATGAAAAGATCGTAAGAGCAAAACTAACCAAGTGGATGGTTCCGTGAGCAGCTGCTCTACCATCTCTTCTTCTTCTTCTCCAACTTCCTCCACTGCCAAACAGTCAGGACAAGGTGCACAGTTGCATTGATGAGGTGTGTGGCTTTTGAGAAGCGGAGATTCAAGCCACAAGGATGCTTCTCTCTTCACTGCATCTCCTAAGGATGAGAGCATGTTTGCAAAGTTGCAAAGAGAACCCTGAAAGCCTTTAGGAAGCTTATAATGATGTCAACGAATTCACTGTCAGATCTTCATTGAAAAACAGCTGAGAGAAGACGAGAACCATACAATCTGCCAACTACAGGCGTATACTCTGTCCAAGTGCTTTAGTTGCAGTGTAAGGAGTTTGACAAGGTTCACAAGTACATATTGTGGCTCCAACTAGAAGTCATTTCATAACTGCAGCCAAATGCAGCACAACTATTACGTCACGTGTGAAGGCTAAGTTCTAAAAGGAAACAACAAGAAGCTTAAAGAGAAGTTACTGCAGTGGTAGAGTCAAATGAAATTATATGGCAAAAATATGATATGGCAATGCATCTACAAAGTCTACAGAACTAGTAGAAAACACATTATACATTATAAGCAGCAGACAGATGAAGACTAAAAGTAGAGAAAATGAAACATATCTTCAAGTTACTGAATGTGTCTAAGAGTTACTAAGAAGTGATTTTGAAAAGAAGATTTTCGTTTTCATACGAAATCAAAACCTAGAAGAAAGTTACTCAACCCAGTGTTTCGTTGATCATGATGAATGAGAGTCGTTGACCGTTTTCAGAATGGGGCGACTTAGACAGCAATTCAATTGGATCAACCAATCCACAATTAAGATTCTCTGTCACCACCTGCAGTCCTCCTCCTCCTCCTCCTCCTCCTCCTCCTCCTGCTTGAACACCACAGATGATCACCTCCTGCCCATCCTCCTCCTTCTCCTTGTCAACTGCTTCTAGAGAAGAAATTTAAAGCAGCTCTCAATGAAATGCCACATGAAGTGAACGTTCACCTCTGCAGCTGAGGCAATTGCTAAATGCTCAGCCTTCTTTCCTATGAAATGTAGCTCATTCAGCAGATGTCCTTGCAGATAATTTCTTGGAAGCGCTGTTTTTGCTGCCAAAAGATTGGGGCTGGGGGGGTGAGGGAGGGGCGTGGAAGGGTAAAAATGTTACAGATTACCAAAGTAAACAGAATGCGGTTGAAGCCCCTACCCTCCACACCCCTCATCCTATGTCTTTGTATTGATGCACCATTGTTTGCTAAATAATGCTGGATGCTGAGTAAGTTAGGAATGACCTCAACATTCAACTTAGGTAAAATGCTCCATAGATGTTATGCATCTTTAAATAACATGAGCTGCCAAGAAGCTGGGTCGGGTCTTCGAATTCTCTTGATGGCACAAATTTATTGTAGAGGTTTTGGATCTAGCTGCAGTACTTGTGAACTCAGCTATAATGAGCGCACCAACAGTAACTGCTAAACAGAGGAAAATGAAGTACTAACTAAAACTTGATACCCACGGCAGCCTCCAATACTGGCCTGAGAGACCACGCTTTCCTTCGTCTAAATAGCATGATATACAATAAGAGCGTTCTAAAATTTAAAATGTAGACACTCAAAAGAAATTGGGTAGATGGCCAAACATATTAACATTCATGAAAATGACACACTTCTGGCACATCTTGCAATAATTAATGAAAAACATGTAACAAGCAGATCAGGCTCCTTGCACAATTGAGGAAGAAGACAAAGTGACAAAGTTAAAAGCCCTCATTGAAAACCTTCTTTAAAGGCTTCTATTAAAAAACCACATTCGTTCTGTTGACTTATCCTGCACTCTTATAAGAAAGCTCTACCCTGGAGGATGAATTTGAAGAAGTACCTTCAGCTGAGTTGAACTCCTCATGAAAGACATCTAGAAGAGACTGAGGCTCCAGCAGCAGCAGCCGTGCACCATCAAATGCCCATCCATGCACAGCAATTGGTTCCTCTAGAACCAGGTTCTACTTGACAATAAGAACAGATTTAGAGCAAGTGCAGAATGCTAGAAGAGCCCTTTGATTCATCTCTTTCAATGTGGCACATATCCATCCTATCATTCTCCTCGCTTCTTTGAACTTCTAACCCTTCCCTCCTTCTCCAAAGGATTATGATCTTAATTATAATTATATTCAAAATGACCATTCAACGATGTCATCAGGCACAATGATTAACGACACATCATAGAATTAGCTTAGATTAGATTAGAAATTTGGATTCATGGCAGAAACATCAAGGGAAGGAGAGGGATGAATGTAAGACTAGAAATGAATTTAGGATCTGTACATTGGCGCTCTTTCTCAGTGGTTGGCCCTAGAACCTAGAATGGGTTCTCTGTGGCACTACGCCTTGTGCCTAGAGGTCACACCACTATGCTTGTTTCTCACTTAATAACTGCCTTATTTAGCCGTTGTTGGACTGGGAGTGCTTCTGAGTAGCTTGACTTGAAGGTGCACTATATAAAAACTCAATTGTAATAATAATAATCGGTCAGTACATGGCAATAAGTGCCACGGATGCTATCAGTCGCAGACTGCATGAATCATAATTATAAATGAATTGATTGACAGATGTATGGATAATGGAATAATAGATTATAGAACTGATTGACAGATGCATGGAATGGTATAGGCATGAATGGATTATGTCAGGAGTGATTGACAAATGTGCAGTAAGTAGGTAAGTAGTAGTCTTTTTCTGCATATGAAGAATGCTTCTTCATCACATTGTGCACAACGTTTGCATATAGTGTAGCTCTAAAATAAACTGTAAAACAAGCTTATTATAAAAGCCAACATGTGCACAACTAAACATAACTAAAGATGCATGGATTAAGAAGGGTATATGTATGGAATGATAGATGGAAGGAATGGTTTAGGAATGGATTGACGGATGGAATGGCTTAGGAATTGATTGACGGATGGAATGGCTTAGGAACTGATTGACGGATGGAATGGCTTAGGAACTGATTGACGGATGGAATGGCTTAGGAACTGATTGACGGATGGAACGATTGAAGACTGAACACCTCTCGAAAGCATTTACAACCGGTAATAATAGTGGATGAAAGAACCTGTGTCTCAATTCCACGGACATAACAACGACGTTCATCCTCTATACCGAACTCACTGCACTCATACAGAGTCTGGTCCCATTTTCTGAGCAGTGGGTCAACAGGAACAATTTCATCCCTGTGAAAATTGGAACAGACAACCGCTATTTATTAGGAAAGCTAGAGAAGACAACAGCAACACACAACATGGTCCTAGCGTTATCGCTGAACATGCAGTCTGCATCTCTTCTATATTGACAATAACAACAAAAATTCCATTTGCATGAACTGCTGTCATTTAGTTTTCCATTTCAATAAAGCCAATCCTACTGTCTGACTTCAAGAGTTTAGACCAGTCTCTAGTTAGACCAGTATTTCCCAAAAGTAAGGAAGCCAGTGAACCCTTTATTCATTTAGCACTGGCACAATCAGTATTGGGGGTCATAGTATGACCCCCAAATACTGATTGTGCCTTAAAAACACCCCTGGTGTGTAATAATATGTATGACCGTCATACATATTATTACACACCAGGGGTGTTTTTAAGGAATTTTTAGAACTGCACAACTTCTTTTCTTTCCCATCCTCCATGGTAAATTACTCCCAATCGGAAGAAAATCGCCTTTTTCAACTAGTTTTAACTGCACAGAAGTGCTTCTACAACTGCACATATCCATTTAGAACTGCACATTTTGTGCACAACTGCACGTTTTAAAAAAGCCGTTACACACGTAAAAATATTGTATTTTGACCACACCTCCCTATTGCAAATCGCACATTTTATGGAGGCCCTGTGAATACGTGAAAATAAGCTTCTGAAAATAAGCTTCTGTACCCTCCGGGAAGGTCCCTCCCTCTTACTAAAGTTCACTGGCAATCCACGTCATCTATGAAACATTTATTTTACCGTAGCTACTATTTACTTTTTAAACATCATATCATACATTTGCAGGCTAAACATTTTTAACTGTTGTGGTTTACTGATTAGATCTGAAGAGAGTAAAATCATAAAATAATATATTATGATTTGCATTTTATTATACTATAATCAAATGCCATCGGACGACTAACAGACTGTATAAGATAGTAACAGAATTATACATAGGCTAACGTAGAAGTAATTAAATTAGAAATTTATTTTGCATACAAACATTTTGCTGAGATCTCCTACGTGCCAAGCTGTCTAAATCCTGTGACCTTCCACTACGTTCATACACAATATATATACTGCACCTATCTCAGTTTGTTCACTGCAATTCCAGCAGATTTTTTACGATACAGCATCTATCAAACCAAATAATATTATAATTATGTAATATACTCAACAAGCAACAAAATTTGGCAGAAGGAATACCGAAATGTAAGTGTCTCTGAAACTGCACTTTGGCCAAAGAGAGGATCTGGAACAACGGCTGGCTTCAGACGTCTGATGAGCTCCGAGCCAAGCGGAAGCCTTCCTCTGCTTCCGTAGCTGTCCATTAAAACCTCCTCAAGAATGAACTGAGAAATTTCGTTATCTGAAAGTAAATCAGCGTTTCTATGCAAAATAATAATTAGAGAGAAGAACGATCTCACACTCTTATCGATTATTTCTTCTGACTAATCTCTGCATCTGTCTAACAGTAAATACCTGTGGCCTCAGTTTGGACGACCATCTTCTGAATGCCCAAGGATATTGATCACTTTTTGGAATGGATCAATCAAGACAGCAGCTAATTTATAATTTTTTACTCAGCAGCCGAATTATACGTGCAGTTATTCTTAATCCCTTAACGGTTAGAGTGCACTAACGGTGAATGGGAAACAATCCAAATTGTTAAAGCATATCCATTTGTCTAAGTAAGTGTGAATAAAATGTTCATAAACATTGACTTGCTAATAAACTACTAAATAAGTCACATAAAGATGATTATTGGAAAAAATAATTATGTCATTGCACCAACTGATGAAGATGGAACAGACATCTCACACAACTAGAACTAAACAACATGTTTTAAATTTCCTCTCTTCTCTGACAAGATCTACAACAAAACGTATCAATTATACTTCACAATAAGAATCACGTGTTATGTTCAAATTAATACAATACCATCTGCAGTATTTTTGACGCCCATCCAGTTGTTCGCATGAGGCTGAGCAACCGATATGCAACAGTTGCACAGTTCTGCCAAACAACAGCAAGGAGAAGATGCATCGAACTGACCTTTCGGCAAACACCATTCAGCTTCCCTGCACAGACAAAGTTTAATTGCATAATAATATTTTTGAACTACAAAATAATTATCCCTTTAGACATTTGACAATTCTGACACCTTACCTTAAAACATAATTATGTGCACATGGACCTGTAAGCTACAATTTAGGAAGGACATCATTTGTTCATGATTTATTAGTTCTAACTCTGCCATAAAATCAGGCAGGCATATGTTGAACGGTTCAAACATTTGTATGAGTGGTAAAATTCCTTCATCCGTCTTAGATATCACAGCACATTCACATAACCACATAATCGCCACCGTCATTGAAAACGAAAATGCTACGATGAAAGAATCAGCTGAACCTGAACACAATAATTTACTACCTTTCAAGGAAGCTAGGAATGCAGCAGCAGCTGCTGATGCTACTGCTGTTCATCGGAAGACGACGCTGCACTTCTTCACGTATCTTCATTTCAGTTAAGTTCAATCCATTGAAATCAATCTTATCTGAAAGAGAGAGATATTATTGGTGAGAAAGCGGATGGGAGGGGAGCAGGGTTTTTTAACGTGTAGTTCTGCATAAATGTGAAGTTGTAAATGAATTTGTGGAGTTGTAAAAGCAATCTTTTCCAGTGATAATCATAAGGAAAAGGAAACTGCAGCTGGTTCACCATGGAAGAGTAAAAAAAGGGAAGGGCTTGTGCAGTGAAAAATATGCATGAAGGCCATATTTCAAGTGGCTGACTAAAAAAGTTGTCAAAAATTTTGGCCACCAAAGCCACACTGGTTGTGCAGTTCTAAATATTCTTTTAAAAAAACCGTCACGGGAGCAATGAAATTTGAAACAGAAAATTACGTTTTTAGCCTAGAAAGTTGCATTTAAGCAGCAATTACAATATTACATTAACACTAAGAAGCAAACCTTGCAGCCACGGATGACTTGAAACGAAATTGGAGACTAAACTTTGCTGAGCAGCATCATGAGCTGCCAGTTCTAACCGAGGAATTTCCTCTGAAATGAGGAGACCAGATATGGAACTCTGAAACGACTGCAACAGCTGAAATACCAAAACATCAACGGATGTTATGGACCAGTGACCATTTCTGAAGGCATTTCTTCTACATACGTAATAATATTTACCACATGTAATAAATAAATAATAATTAAACATTGAACTGTAGCCAATCAGAGTAAGTAAAAGTAAAGTAATCCCAGGGCCGAAGGCCCGTTGGTGAGGCGCTCATCTCCTTTTCTTGGCCCTTGAGGCTTGAGCCGGTGTCACGAAATAGAGTATCCCCCGTATTAATCGTATCCCCCAAAATGAAGAAAAGTCAAAAAAGTCACTTCCGCGTGTATATGTTTTTGCAAATTAATTTTTATCTGCTTTGTTTTGAACAATGACACTAACAGGTATGTTTATTCCTACTAGATAATTTTTTTTGCTTTGGTTTTAGAGCACATAAAACTTTTAAAACACTTAAAAACACTCAGAGTCACTAAATAAATTCGAATTGCCTTTCTCTGAACATTGCTTAGGACACTTAAAACAATTATAGTCACTTCAAATTTTGATTAAAGCACAAATTTTTCAATCATACGCATTTTTCAAAAAAGGGGATAGACTGGTTCATCCCCCCAGATAGTCTAGACAGGTTAATTCCATCCGGAGGGATAGATTAATTCTTCCCCCGGATAGCTTTCAGAGGGGATACTCCGTTTCGTGTCACCGGTAATGGACGAACCCTATAGGTCCTGGACACGGGGCCAGTGATTTTCCAGGACTTGCCGTTTACTTCCCAGCTTACGCCGGTACCAATTTATACTGCTTGGTGACAGAGGCACGTGTGTGCGTAAACAACTTGCCCAAGGTCGTTACCCGGATTCGAACCGCAACCGCCCACTCCGTGAGCGAGCGCGTTACCGATCAGCCACCAGGTCGCACCAATCAGCAGCCAATCAGAGTAGCCTACTAAAAATCATTGACACAGTAATTGTCTTAATCTCCTTACTATCGTGTGCACCACCTCACGAAGAATGTGCCCAACCAAATAGCCACAAAGAATGTACCTAACCAAGCAGCCACGAAGAATGCACCCAGCCAAATAGCCACAAAGAATGTACCTAACCAAGCAGCCACGAAGAATGCGCCTAACCAACGAGCCACGAAGAATGCGCCCAACCAAGCAACCACAAAGAATGCGCCCAACCAAATAGCCACAAAGAATGTACCTAACCAAGCAGCCACGAAGAATGCACCCAGCCAAATAGCCACAAAGAATGCGCCCAACCAAATAGCCACAAAGAATGTACCTAACCAACCAGCTACACGGAATGTGCATAACCAACTAGCCACAAAGAATGCACCTAACCAACCAGCCACGAAGAATCATCAAACCAAGCAACCACAAAGAATGCGCCCAACCAAATAGCCACAAAGAATGCACCTAACCAAGCAGCCACGAAGAATGCACCCAGCCAACTAGCCACAAAGAATGCACCTAACCAAGCAGCCACGAAGAATGCACCCAGCCAAGTAGCCACAAAGAATGTACCTAACCAACCAGCTACATGGAATGTGCCTAACCAACTAGCCACAAAGAATGCACCTAACCAAGCAGCCACGAAGAATGCACCCAGCCAAGTAGCCACAAAGAATGTACCTAACCAACCAGCTACATGGAATGTGCCTAACCAACTAGCCACAAAGAATGCACCTAACCAAGCAGCCACGAAGAATGCACCCAGCCAAGTAGCCACAAAGAATGTACCTAACCAACCAGCTACACGGAATGTGCCTAACCAACTAGCCACGAAGAATCCGCCCAAACCAAGCATCCACGACGGCTGGCTGACGGATGTCCCATCTTCGATCCACCCTTCGATCGGCGAACCAAGCTGAGCTTCTGGTTCCACGCTCACGGACTGCTATCCGACAGCGTCGTTCATTCTCTGTTGCTGGTCCTACAACTTGGAATGGTCTCCCTGTTACACTGCACTTAATTCCCAGTGGTCACTCCACTCTGTTCCAAAGGACCTAAAAACTGTTTTATTTAGCCATGGTTGGGCCGGGAGCGCTTCTGATTAGCCACCTTGAAGAGGCACTATATAAATTTCAGCAATAAATAAATAAAATAAAATAACTCTTATAAATTTCATTTCTTGTAGGGACCTATTAGGCTACATGTATGTATTTCTATAATATTCGATGACATTAAACAATCAAATAATGACCTATAGTTACCCGAATCCTTGAGAGTACGGTGAAAACAAAAGACATATCAGAAAAATAAAGTTAAGGATAACAGTGACAGACAGTAAATAAATAAATAAAGCTACATAAAAAATTAAAAAAACGAATAAAACGACCAGAAAAAGAAAAAAAGTGTTTTAGAAAAAAAACACGGAAAAACGTTTTAAACAACTATGGGCGCTTGCAACTTGACTGGACATAACCCACACATAACAGAAGATCTGATTTTTTCTCTCTGGTTGTGCAAAAAAATGTCACCTGATGCATATATATATATATATATATATATATATATATATATATATATATATATATATATAGATCATTGATCTCTCAACCTGAATATACACATTATGCTCATTCCACTCAGTCTATCATGTCACTTTGTGTCCCTTGTGAAGACTTACTTAACCTCTTCACCTAGTTTATCCATCATTCAACAATGATCATTGGCAGCCTCTCTGTCACAATGAACAGACTTCCTGGATGTCTACATACTTGTTTTGGTTCACAAGTCAGCTACAGGTTGTATTTTGCATAAGGCATCAGCACAAGGCTAAAGGCTACAGATATTACTCATTAAATATTATTTATTTATTTATTATTATTATCATGATCAACTATTATTATTATTTTCCTTATAAACATGACCAGAAAGGTTTAAGAAGTGAAGTTTGATGGGCAAACAACAAACATCTGGTAGTTCACTTTTAGCCCACTGACCAGCTTGAGAACCAGACAAATCACATTAGAACTCTTTAATTGTGTTCCCCTGTTTGACTGCATTACAATTTTTGGGAATTAAAATGATAATATAATTATTAATTTTTCTATACTTGCTATCAATTTCATGAAGAAATCATCGCCACTGCCACCGCCACCGCCACCGCCACCCCCACCACATTATTAATCACCTTTCCTTGACTAAGAAATCTTCCATTTTTAAATATCAATGGCTTATGTATTTCGAAAAGAAGGTGATTATAGTTAATCACTTCATTTAAGCAGTTCTTTGCAAGGTATCTAGGCATTTCGGAAACTTGGATGCTCAGGAAGCTGAACGTCGTCTAGATAGGCAAAACAAAGTTGAACAGAAGACGGTTTGAAGTTTTGATCCGAAATTCCTATGAAACAGAAACAATCATCATTATCAGAATTGCAACCTGAAGCAATCCAATGCTACGCTAAAAAAATTCAAAAATTTACATCAATTTGATTTCCTTATAAACTTACAGTAAATAAAAATGCAACCCTTATAGAAGAATGGTAGGCCTACATCAATTGGGTCTCACAATGGGTGGACAGTGACGGTGCCAGGATTTCAGTTTTGGGGCTGAATCCTCGCGGAGGAAATTTTCTATTCTCATTCGCCAAAATTTCTGAGGACGTTTTTTTAGTCATCCGCCCGAAATCTCATGGAAATTGTCCATTTGTCCATTTTCATCCGCCTAAATTTCTGAAGACCTTTTTTTAAGTTATCCGGTCGAACATCGTGGAAATATTTCAGTTTTGCATGTAGAAAAACCCGAATGACTTTTTTAGGGGGCTTAGCCCCCCTAGCGCCGCCGCTGTGGGTGGATAAAAGACCAACTGTGGTTGTATTCTTTTGAAATCATTAGGTGGATCAAATATTATGTATGCTTGCAGGTCTATAATGAATTTTCATAAAGCACAGTTTAGGAAGTGGATATGAAGAAGGATGGAAAGGGTCAGCTGGACAGAGCATAAATCAAACGAAGAAGTATTGAAGAAGGTGGAAGAGGAAAGATCTTTGATGAATACAATTAGAACAAGGCAGAAGAACTGGATGGGACATATACTGAGATGTAACTCCTTGCAAAGAGACATAGTGGAGGGCAAAATGGAGGGGAAGAGGAAGACCTAGCCCATAAGTTCTTGGACTGGATGATGGAGGATGGATATGGGAAACTTAAAAGAAAAGGCACAACACCGAGAAGAGTGGAAGTTGGAAGTTGGGCATCTGGACCTGCCGAAAGGCAGCAGACCTAAAGAAGAGAAGACAGTTTAGGAAGTCCTCAGAGGCACTATGCACATGGCTGTCTAAGTGACCTGAACAAATGTGTCAACATAGGCCGAAAAGCAATGAATATTTGCAATCTAAGGTATTGGTGCTGCATGTCCGGGAAACTTAAGCCCGCTTTTAGACCGAGATTTCATTTGGTATTTATAAGGAAGACAAAATAAAATTATGTCATTTAATTTCACCGCTTGTCATCATCATATAGCGTTTGTGACTCTTGCGAAGCATGGGTGACTGAAAGTAGGGGCAAAATAGGGCACTTGTTCCACTCCTGGAAATTTGACACCTATTTTTGTAACTACGACTTTTGCTTTTAACAAATTTTTGGCACTAGTTCCAGCACTTTTCGCTGCCAGCAAAGGACAAACGCAATTTTATCCCAGGAATATCAATTATATCATATCCACGTGAAGAAAAAAATTAATCCCCTCATCTTTAAACGTAGCTGAATGACCTGCACTAAAGACGTCAAATATCATTGCCATCAGGGCTGTTTTTAAGGAATTTTTAGAACTGCACAACCCATTCTTTCCATTCCCATCCTCCATGGTAAATTACTTCCAATCGGATGACAATGGCCTTTTTTGCTAGTTTTAACTGCACATAACTTGTGGCAGAAGTGCTTCTACAGCTGCACAAATCCATTTCGAACTGCACATTTTGTGTAGAACTGCACGTTAAAAAAGCCCTGATGGCCATTTCTTTACGTACCCGAGAGCCTGGTTTTCATTACAGGAGACGATATAAAATAGGGCTTAATATATAATTATTTTGGCTTCAGACGACTTGCGTTCATAGCAGACGGCCGACAGCTGAAATTATTGTCTACATAATTATAAACTAATAAGAGACTTAAAAAACACGAATCAAACAGAATAAATAGCGATCAAATATATTGACGGCTGATGTTCATAAACAGTAAACATAACCTCATTTTCTTTTAAAAATCATAAAGAAAATTTGCATTAAACTTACATCTCGTGCCCGCATCGAAAACTTCTTGGATGTCTAATTTTAGATAACTGTAGGCATGTTCTTGGTGGCGCTGCTGTTACATAAGGGATCTCTTTATGCATTAAGGCGGGGTTTTTAGCTTTGGTCGAATATTGAAGCACGTAACGAACTCTTACTAAATTGAAGCTGGATTGATAAAAAAGTTATACCCAAATAGAATTGAAACAGATGGATGAAAAGATTATTTCTGAAACTGAAGTTGGGTTGACTAAGACTAACTATAGGATAGGTCTACGATATTTAATTAGCAGTTGGATTGACGAGTAATAACTGATGATCAAGAAGATTAGGCTATGAGGTCTTTGGCAGTACTGTTGTAGGCCAAATTGATGATGCAAGTTATTCCCTAAAATAATGTATGTTAGTTCGTTGATAAGGATTCATAACAAGGTAATAAAATAATAATTCTTCTGCATTGGGCGTAAATTTTAAAGCGCCAAGAGGACGATACCTGAATTAAGTAAGTAAGTAAGTATTTTCTTTATTACTCCATTTGCAAACGCACAATGGGACATAGAACATCATTCTAACACATCGAAGAAGTAATAGCACAGAATAGATAAAGCGTAGCCAGAAGTCTAACTGGACCGTATTTCAATGCTAAGCGCTGTAATGCCAGCATAGAGCCATGCGCCGACATGAGAGTGTCGGCGGCGGCGCGCCGGTCATTTTTGGTCGGCGGCGGCGGCGCGCCGACAAACAAAAATCGGCGGCGACGGCGACCTCAAAATGTCGGCGTCGGCGGCGCAGCGCGGCGTCGTGGAATTACTGCTCCAGCGTCGCATACTTATTTTTAATGTTGTTACACAAGAACCCCCTATAATATCAAGATAAGCGTGTTCAGCCATTATTTTGTCGATTACCTTGTCTTTAGTCAATATTGATTACAAACAATTATTCTCTGAATTAACGTTCAATTACAAAATTCTGCAAAGGCTTGATAAAAACCAATGACAACGTTTTCAAATTCAGGCCTTCAGCTTACGTAACTTACTAATAGATATTAATGAACTGTTTGCACAGTGGCGGCGCTACCTGCCTATTTCACTTTTGACCTGCCTCATGATACTCCAAATATAAATTGTTTTAAAAATATCTTCTTTACATTTAATTTCTTTGACCTGCAGAATGAGGCCCATTTTCTTGACCCAATATGTTGAAATTGTATATCTGCACGCATGCATACATATATACATACATACACATACATACATACATACATACATACATACATACATACATACATACATACATACATACATACATACATACATACATACATACATACATACATACATACATACATACATACATACATACATACATACATGTCATACATGCTGTTTTTGCGTAGAAATGTTTGTCTGCCATAAAATTGGAATTATCGTGAATGAATACACGTAATCTGGTCAAAAGATGGGGTACTCGCAGTTCTTTAATTGTACCTTATCAAAGCCCACTGAGTAGTTAAATTGATCAGAATTCACCACCTTTCCTGATTTATCGCCAATAATACAAACGACTTCCATGCGAAGCTCTTAACATCTTCTTTAAACCGACCGATTTGCCATACACAAATCTTTCGATCTAAACAAGCCAAGTAATAATAAGTTGCATTCCTTTATGCGAAAAATGCATTTCTTTTCCTAATTTGATCCCATTTGTGAGGTGCTGTTCAAATTGTTGACAAAATAGGATCTATTGAACAAATGCCTAACATTGCTCCATTGTGCATTTAGACAGACCAATTAATGTTCGAAAGCTAAATTACCAATTTCACATAGGTCACGTGCAGCGTGGAAGTTTGATACTGGTTGGAAAATTGGAACTAGGTAATAAATGACCGGCAATAGGGAATCGCAAGCCTGCAGAAGCGACCAATCGCCTACATAAAATTGCAGATCGTCACCTCTTTGCAATGCAATACTAGTAACGTGTATCCTAATGCTAGAGGGCAGATGGCTCTGTTCCATTCTAGCGCACGGTCTGACTATCAGGCAAGAAGGCACACACGGCATAATAATTCACTGTCTACCTGGAGTTCTTCTTACCATCTTTGCTGCCGTAATTCAAACCGAACCACAAAATCCATAAATGCTTAAGCGTTAGGCGCACTGTTCCAAAAGTCAAAACGAATAGGCATTAGGCAACATCATAGGTTTCATGCCATTGACGCAAATCGACAGGAAAATCAAAGTAGATAAGAAAAGGAATCTATTTCACACTGACGCAGCAATTTTTTCACGAAATTATGCAAGAGTTGAAAAATGCAACAAAAAGAAATAAACGAATCAACGTGGCATCGGCGGCGCGCCGACAAATTTTCGGCAGCGGCGGCGCCGGCGCGCCGACCCAAAAAAATCGGCGGCGGCGGCGCCAAAGATTTGTCAGCGGCGGCGGCGCGGCGCGGCCGGCGCAGAGCTCTGTGCCAGCATAGTCAATGAAGACTGCAGCGCTGGCAGCGGCAGGCGTTCGCGCAAAGCTACCGCTGGACAGAGACCTATCCGGCACTGCCAAGGGACCTTGGCTTTCTTACTTGGCATTTTTTGCTACCCACTAAATAGCAGTAATCTAAGTTGCAGTAATTTGCAGCAAGTTGCAGTAAGTTGCAATAAGTTGCAGTAGGTAAGATGCAGTCGGTTGCACAAAGTTGCAGTAATTTGCAGTAAACTGCAGCAAGTTGCAGTAGGTAAGTTGCAGTAAGTTTAATTAAGGCAGTAAATTGCCAAGTTGCAGCCAGCCAAGTTGCAGCCAAGTTGCAGCCAAGTTGCAGCCAGCCAAGTTGCAGCCAGCCAAGATTGCAGCCAGCCAAGATTGCAGCCAGCCAAGTTGCAGCCAAGTTGCACCCAAGTTGCAGCCAAGTTGCAGCCAGCCAAGTTGCAGCCAGCCAAGTTGCAGCCAAGTTACAGCCAAGTTGCAGCCAGCCAAGTTGCAGCCAAGTTGTAGCCAAGTTGAAGCCAGCCAAGTCGCAGCCAAGTTGCATCTAAGTTGCAGCCAAGTTGCAGCGAAGTTGCAGCCAAGTTTTGCGGCAAAGTTGCGAAGCTGCAGCCAAGTTGCAGCCAAGTTGCGAAGCTGCAGCCAAGTTGCGAAGTTGCAGTCAAGTTGCGAAGTTGCAGTCAAGTTGCAGCCAAGTTGCGAAGTTGCAGCCACGTTCCGAAGTTGCAGCCAAGTTGCGAAGTTGCAGTCAAGTTGCAGCCAAGTTGCAAAGTTGCAGCCAAGTTGCGAAGTTGAGGCCAACCGTGGAATAAATTTTGTGAAATTTTAAAGGCAACAATTATGGATTTTTCTAAAGATGCGTTTGTGTTTATGGCTGACATAGCCAATAGCGTCCCAAATTATCTAACTCGTTGTAGATTTCAATGCATGGATACATTCGGACAGCGGTAAGCTAAGACAGCCTAGCTTTTATATCATGTTATAACATTCAATTGAAATTTTGACGTCCGCATTCGGTCTCAGCTTCCTGCTGACGACAATGTTTTAATAGGCAACCATTTACGAATGAGATTAGCAAATTCTGGCGAAAAGAAACTTTACCGGCAAGCTCTGAAGCGACAATTCATCCGCCCGAATGATCAACTAACATAACATCGTCTCTAACATAAAAAATAAATCCTAAATATAATCCAAAAAGCTAACCATTGCACTATCTCTAACCCTAACCCTAATCATAACCCGAAACCGAACCCTAGCCCGAACCTTAGCCCGGTGACAGGACATTTACCCCTGGACAATTACCCCCCGGACAATTACCCCCGGGGACAATTACCCCCCGGACAATTACCCCCCGGACAACTACCCCCTGTGCCAATTACCCCCCGGACAACTACCCCCCGTGCCAATTACCCCCCGGACAATTACCCCCGTACCAATTACCCCCCGGACAATTACCCCCGCGCCAATAAAGAAGTCTATGTCATGTTCATCTATTTTCGCACTCAACGAAACGACACCATTTGCTAAATTCTTCTGTTTCACATAAATAAAACCTTCGAAACTAAGTTTATCTTTCCCTCTCTCAGATTTATAAAATTCCATCATGACTAGATATGGATAAATTAAGCAGACTGTGAGTATTGCATTGAATGGTCAGCTAAATTTTATGCAAGAGCGTACAGGTAACGTATGCCTGAGAGCGAGATAAACAGGTACATAGAGAATGACAGAGAGAGGAACAGAGAGGCATGGACTCCATGGAGTGCTAGAAGGAGGCATGTACGCAGATAGATGAGAAATAATGGTAGTTGAGCAAGGAGTGTGTATAAATGTGTACAATAAGTATTGTAAAGTGAGCCAATGAAGAAAGTTGTCTACATAGTAAAGTTACTTTAGGATAGGCTGAAGGTCTGAAAAATACGTGACACCATGACCATGAGAATGTTCGTTCCCTATACGAAGATACGAGTGGGAGAACAAGCTCACACTGTGCCACGGGGGGTAGTTGTCCGGGGGGATTGGTATGGGGGGGGTAATTGTCCGGGGGGTAATTGGTACGGGGGGTAATTGTCCGGGGGGTAATTGGCACGGGGGGTAGTTGTCCGGGGGGTAATTGGCACGGGGGGTAGTTGTCCGGGGGGTAATTGTCCTAGGGGGTAATTGTCCAGGGGGTAATTGTCGGGGGTAATTGTCCGGGGGGTAATTGTCCAGGGGGTAGTTGCCCTAGACCCCCTTAGCCCTAATCCTAACCCTAACCCAAACCCTAACCATAAACAGCTTGGCAGCTTGGCAACTTCGCGGCAGCTTGGCAGCTTCGTGGCAGCTTGGCAGCTTCGCGGCAGCTTGGCAGCTTCGTGGCAGCTTGGCAGCTTCGCGGCAGCTTGGCAGCTTGGCAGCTTCGCGGTATCCTGACAGCTTGGCAGCTTCGCGGCAGCTTGGCAGCTTGGCAACTTCGCGGCAGCTTGGCAGCTTCGCGGCAGCTTGGCAGCTTCGCGGCAGCTTGGCAGCTTGGCAGCTTCGTGGCAGCTTGGCAGCTTGGCAGCTTCGCGGCAGCTTGGCAGCTTCGCGGCAGCTTGGCAGCTTCGCGGCAGCTTGGCAGCTTCGCGGCAGCTTGGCAGCTTCGCGGCAGCTTGGCAGCTTGGCATCTTCGCGGCATCCTAACAGCTTGGCAGCTTCGCGGAAGCTTGGCAGCTTCGCGGCAGCTTGGCAGTTTGGCAGCTTCGCGGCAGCTTGGCAGCTTCGCGGCAGCTTGGCAGCTTCGCGGCAGCTTGGCAGCTTCGCGGCAGCTTGGCAGCTTGGCATCTTCGCGGCATCCTAACAGCTTGGCAGCTTAGCGGAAGCTTGGCAGCTTCGCGGCAGCTTGGCAGCTTGGCAGCTTCGCGGCAGCTTGGCAGCTTCGCGGCAGCTTGGCAGCTTGGCAGCTTGGCAGCTTCGCGGCAGCTTGGCAGCTTCGCGGCAGCTTGGCAGCTTGGCATCTTCGCGGCATCCTAACAGCTTGGCAGCTTCGCGGAAGCTTGGCAGCTTCGCGGCAGCTTGGCAGCTTCGCGGCAGCTTGGCAGCTTGGCATCTTCGCGGCATCCTAACAGCTTGGCAGCTTCGCGGAAGCTTGGCAGCTTCGCGGCAGCTTGGCAGCTTGGCAGCTTCGCGGCAGCTTGGCAGCTTGGCAGCTTCGCGGCATCCTGACAGCTTGGCAGCTTCGCGGCAGCTTGGCAGCTTGGCAGCTTCGCGGCAGCTTTGCAGCTTGGCAGCTTCGCGGCAGCTTTGCAGCTTGGCAGCTTCGCGGCAGCTTGGCAGCTTCGCGCAAGCTTGCCAGCCGCAGCTTGGCAGCCGAAGCTTCGCCGCAGCTTGACAGCTTGGCAGCTTGGCAGCTTCGCGGCAGCTTGGCAGCTTCACGGCAGCTTGGCAGCTTGCGCGGCAGCATGGCAGCTTTGCAGCTTCGCGGAAGTTTGGCAGCTTGGCAGCTTCGCGGCATCTTGACAGTTTGGCAGCTTCGCGGCAGCTTGGCAGCTTGGCAGCTTGGCAGCTTGGCAGCTTGGCAGCTTCACGGCAGCTTGGCAGCTTGGCAGCTTAGCGGCAGTTTGGCAGCTTCGCGGCAGCTTGGCAGCATGGCAGCTTGGCAGCTTCGCGGCAGCTTGGCAGCTTGGCAGCTTAGCGGCAGCTTGGCAGCTTGGCTGCTTCGCGGCAGCTTGGCAGCATGGCAGCTTGGCAGCTTCGCGGCAGCTTGGCAGCTTCACGGCAGCTTGGCGGCAGCTTTACAGCTTCGGGGCAGTTTGGCAGCTTGGCAGCTTGGCAGCTTCGCGGCAGCTTGGCAACTTGGCAGCTTCGCGGCAGCTTGGCAGCTTCGCGGCAGCTTGGCAGCTTCGCGGCAGCTTGGGTTAGGTTTAACTTCGTGCTGCCAAGCTGACAAGCTGCAAAGCTGCCGCAAAGCTGCCAAGCTGCCGCGAAGCTGCCAAGCTGCAAAGCTGCAAAGCTGCCGCGAAGCTGCCAAGCTGCCGCGAAGCTGGCAAGGTGCCGTGAAGCTGCCAAGCTGCCGCGAAGCTGTCAAGCTGCCGCGAAGCTGCCAAGCTGACAAGCTGCCCAGCTGCTGCGATGCTGCCAAGCTACCACGAAGCTGCCAAGCTGCCGCGAAGCTGCCAAGCTGCCGCGAAGCTGCCAAGATGCCGCGAAGCTGCCAAGGTGCCAAGCTGCCTCGTAGCTCTCAAACTGTCAAGCTGCCGCGAAACTGCCAAGCTGCCCAGCTGCCAAGCTACCGCGAAGCTGCCAAGCTGCCAAGCAACCAAGCTGCCAAGCTGACAAGCTGCCAAGCTGCCGCGAAGCTGCAAAGCTGCCAAGCTGCCAAGCTTCCGCGAAGCTGCCAAGTTGTCAACATGCCGTGAAGCTGCCAAGCTGCCAAGCTACCGCGAAGCTGCCAAGCTGCCGCGAAGCTGCCAAGCTGACAAGCTGTCCAGCTGCCACGAAGCTGCCAAGCAGCCAAGCTGCCACGAAGCTGCCAAGCTGCCGCGAAGCTGCCAAGCTGCCGCGAAGCTGCCAAGCTGCCAAGGTGCCAAGCTGCCGCGAAGCTGCCAAGTTGTCAAGATGCCGTGAAGCTGCCAAGCTGCCAAGCTGCCGCCGTGCTGCCAAGCTGACAAGCTGCCAAGCTGCCGCGAAGCTGTCAAGCTGCCGCGAAGCTGCCAAGCTGCCAAGCTGCCAAGCGGCCGCGAAGCTGCCAAGCTGCCAAGCTGCCGCGAAGCTGCCAAGCCGCCAAGCTGCCAGGCTGCCAAACTGCTGCGAAACTGCCAAGCTGTCAAGATGCCGCGAAGCTGCCAGGCTGAAAAGCTGCCGCGAAGCTGCCAGGCTGCCAAGCTGCCGCGAAGCTGCCAAGCTGCCAAGCTGCCGCGAAGCTGCCAAGCTGCCGCGAAGCTGCCAAGCTGCCGCGAAGCTGCCAAGCTGCCAAGCTGCCAAGCAACCAAGCTGCCAAGCTGACAAGCTGCAAAGCTGCCGCGAAGCTGCCGCGAAGCTGCCGCGAAGCTGCCAAGCTGCCGCGAAGCTGCCAAGCTGCCGCGAAGCTGCCAAGCTGCCAAGCTGCCAAGCTGCCAAGCTGCCAGGCTGCCAAACTGCTGCGAAACTGCCAAGCTGTCAAGATGCCGCGAAGCTGCCAGGCTGCCAAGCTGCCGCGAAGCTGCCAGGCTGCCAAGCTGCCGCGAAGCTGCCAAGCTGCCGCGAAGCTGCCAAGCTGCCGCGAAGCTGCCAAGCTGCCGCGAAGCTGCCAAGCTGCCGCGAAGCTGCCAAGCTGCCAAGCTGCCAAGCAACCAAGCTGCCAAGCTGACAAGCTGCCAAGCTGCCGCGAAGCTGCCAAGCTGCCAAGCTGCCGCGAAGCTGCCAAGCTGCCGCGAAGCTGCCAAGCTGCCAAGCTGCCGCGAAGCTGCCAAGCTGCCGCGAAGCTGCCAAGCTGCCGCGAAGCTGCCAAGCTGCCGCGAAGCTGCCAAGCTGCCAAGCAACCAAGCTGCCAAGCTGACAAGCTGCCAAGCTGCCGCGAAGCTGCCAAGCTGCCAAGCTGCCGCGAAGCTGCCAAGCTGCCGCGAAGCTGCCAAGCTGCCAAGCTTCCGCGAAGCTGCCAAGCTGCCAAGCTGCCGCGAAGCTGCCAAGCTGCCGCGAAGCTGCCAAGTTGTCAAGATGCCGTGAAGCTGCCAAACTGCCAAGCTGCCAAGCTTTCCATTTTTACTTGTTTCTGTTTGCCAGTTGGTGACATTTACTATGTCTCCAGATTATGTTTGAATCGAAGCTGCATCCAATCTTTTGTTGATTCATAAAAATTCCTAATTGCGAATTGAAGCCGTGCTTTTCATTTAAACGTTCATTGAAAGTTCTGTTTGAACAATGAACCATTGTGTTTCGTTTACACAAAGATTTTGTCCGTGCTTTTGTTTCAGAATCGTAGCATTAGTTTTCATTAGTTTTTTTTAATGTGTTTGAGCCTCAAACTTTGAGGATCTGTTAAAATGAAATATTCTAACATCGTCCGTCGTTCTTGCTCTGCTTAATAATCATTGGACAGAAATAAAAGACAAATGTATTAACATAAGTCCAACTCCACAGCGGAGTAGAGTGCGAATGCTTATTTACGAGCGCTGCATCGAGTAGAATGAGGAAGAGAATGAGTAGGATGAGGAGGAGGAAAATGAGGAGGAGAACTAGGAGGTGGGAGTGTAACCGAAGGTCGTATGTACATGTATGTACTCCAAAGTCCTCTTCTGTTGCTATAGTCGGGATAAGAGCGCACAAATAATTTCTACTCGTAATCATTTATAATTTATAAGCCAAATATCAACAAAAATGGCTTGCCTGAATGCATTTCATAGGTCTTTGCAAAATTGCTGACATTTGAAATCAGTTGGTTACAGGCAACGTGTCATCATGATGCTGCTCATGTCTCAGATCAACAGCCTCTAGCAATTGCAACTAACACGGCTACAGAAAGCTTATAAAACAGAAAGTTGCATGAAGCTGTTTCAAGTGCTAGCAACCAGTTTTGAGAAACTGCATTGATGGCCTAACCGTTCTTACGTGAACCGATTTTCTCAGTCTTTAATTCGCGCATTACATTTGAGTTACGATAATAATTTTATGCACAGCTGTGTTTTGAGATTCATACTAACTGCTCCTCACGTTTGTTCTTTTGAGCAGGTCAACCAAAGGACGTAAATAATCTTCACTTTTTATAATTTTTGAGCCGTTCCAATAGAGTGTATATAATTTGTCATTTGCTGTTACAGTTTCCGATTGGTTAAGAAGTATATAGTTGCCTACATGCAGTACACAACATGGTTGTTGAAATGAACCACCCACTCCAAGTTGGGGATCCATTACCCCAAACCCCATTATGTAATAGGCTACGTGTGACTGAGCAAAGTAACCAAGCGGTACATTCAGTTAACATTCTCTGCAGCGAAAGCGGATTAGTTTTAGTTTGAGAGTCGTAGAAATTGAAGACGTACAAAATCCGACTTGTATTATATTCAACGAAAAGACAATGAGGTAGCCGTATCCAATCGGTCGTCCATTCACCCAAAAGCCGATGGACTGAATTCATATCATAGTACTTTGGATACCAGTTCCTGAATTTCTAGTAAAATCTCAGAAGAATTTGATACTCAGCGGATATTATGCAATGTCA
Organism: Lumbricus terrestris; assembly: GCA_949752735.1. Lineage (NCBI taxonomy): Eukaryota > Metazoa > Annelida > Clitellata > Crassiclitellata > Lumbricidae > Lumbricus > Lumbricus terrestris. Next base: position 26,141 of record OX457041.1, on the reverse strand, counting down.
TTTCTTCAGTGTGCGTGATAAATTAAATAACGACTGATTATTTTATTGTTTTTCTTATTTATTTCAGTTAAACTGAAATAGATAAAAAATTATTAAATTAAATGTTCTACCAATTGAGAGGTCTATGCACCAAGCACGACTGTTCGCGACAGTATTTCTACTGAAAATATAGGAAGAGTAATAATAATATTAATATTAATAATTAATAATAAGAATAATAATAATAATAATAGTAATAATAAATATTTTTAAAAATGATATAAATAATAAAAAATAATAATAATTAATAATGATTAATAATAGTAATAGTAATAGTGGTGGTGGTGGTGGTGGTGGCCGAGTGGCGGGAAGTTGCTGCTGTGCGGCGGGGTTCCCATCGAAAATGTCGCGAAGAAAATGTCGCGGTCAAAATGTCGCGGACAAAATGTCGCGGATAAAAATGTAGCTGATGCATAATGTCGCGAATTATAATGTCGCACACACAATGTCGCCGTTCAAATTTTCGTCTTGTTTACAGTCTGCTCAATTCAGCCAGCAATGTCTTTAACCTCAAAATTAGCGAAGCGTGAAACCTCGAAATCGAAATCTTTTGATGTCAAACATATTTCGCGTCTTGTTTGTGCATAATTCAGCGATTCTTGAAACCTCGAAATCTAAATCGTTTGATGTACCACAATTTCGCATCTTGTTCAGCCTATGCTCACAACTTGAGATTGCAAATTTCAATATGAACATTCTAGTACGAACATTCTAGTAGGAACATTCTAGTTTTTTAATACGAACATTCTAGCACGAACATTCTAGTACGAACATTCTAGTACGAACATTAGAGTACGAACATTCTAGTTTCTTAATACGAACATTCTAGTACGAACATTTTTCTATTTTTCTATACGAACATTCTAGTACGAACCTTCTATTTTTCTAGTACGAACATTCTAGTTTTAAAATTGCCTTCATATTTAGTTCTTCATAGTTTAGTGTTATACGGTCATACGGTCAAAATGTCGCGGGGAAATGTCGCGACATTTTGTAAGGCGACATTATAATTATATCAACCACATAATTATTTATCCGCGACATTTTGTCCGCGACATTTTGACCGCGACATTTTCTTCGCGACATTTTCGATGGATACCGTGCGGCGGTAGGCCTACGCCTGAGAGCAAGAGAGACAGAGACAGAGAGAGGGACAGAGCGGCTGAAGGAGGGATGTTCGCTAAGAGTGAGATAGGCTTTGTTAGGAGTACCAGTCGTGTGTATAGGTAGGTAGACCTGACCTACCTTACCTCTACGCTCATGAATAATAATTAGCTGACCATTCAAAATTAGCCACTAACAGGTTTGACATGTAAGCGAATTAATTTTGCCGAGAAGTTGCTTAGTCGATGTATGAGTGCGGATTACCAATGATCCTCTCCCTTGCCGTCTCATCTTCCATCGACTATGAATTGACGGTCAGTGTACTCAACATTCGTTATGATCATTTCATTGGCTTTCATTCAATCATTCATTCATTCTTTCAAGAATTTATATAGCGCTTCTTAATCAAGGGGACTACCTCAGAAGCGCTCAATGGGTGATGATGGAGCAGAAAATATTATGTCCAACTAAATTTTCTAACCTGGCAGGGATTTGACAAAGCAGCCATCGAGGCTTAACCCTAATACTACTACACTATCGACCACCATTAATTATGTTATAATAATTAACCCTAATGATAACTCACGGTTACCTAACCCCGTGACTAACTCACGGTTACTCACTATGTCCTATTCTACCTAACCACAGCCTAACTTATTCGACGTGAAGCTTATCCTAACCTACCTTACCTTAAAATTCAATTGTTCCCAAATAGGTGCAACCCTGTCGCAAAATTCCCTCTGAAACACCAGAAATTAATGGTTTCCTGCTCGCGGACTGCTATCCGACAGCGTCGTTAATTCTCTGTCGCTGGTCTTACAACCTGACTCAATCCACTTTCTTCCTTAAGAACCTTAAGACTGTTTTATTTAGCCGTGGATGGGACGAGAGCGTTTCTGAGTAGCCTATCTGAAAGAAGCGCTATATAAAATTTCTGAAATAAATAAATAATTATAGCGTTACAAAATTTCAGATAAAATAATCGCTAGATGGAGAATAATTTATACAATCCGGCTTCCAGTTAAACTCGACGACATAATTCACAGAATACTCTCGAAGTGATCGCATCTCTGCTGCAGAAATCACAAAAGTCTAATTAAAGTATAGGATGGTCAAGAAATTGGTTAGGAAATAATTTTATAGAAGAAACAAGTGAAATTTATAACCGTGGAATAAATTTTGTGAAGTTTTAAAGGCAACATTGATGGATTTTTCGAAAGATGCGCTTCTGTTTATGGCTGACATAGCCATTAGCGTCCCAAATCATATAACTCATTGTAGTTTTCAATGTATGGATACATTTGGACAGCGGTAAGCTAAGACAGCCTAGCTTTTATATCATTTTTTAGCATTTAAATGGAATTTTGACGTCCGCATTCGGTCTCAGCTCCCTGCTGACAACAAAGTTTTAATAGGCAACCATTTAAGAATGAGTTTAGCAAATTCTTGCGTAAAAAAAACTTTACGTTGAAGCTCTAAACCGACAATTTATGCGCCCGAACGATCAACTAACATAGCCTCGTCTCTAATATAAAACATAAACCCTAAATAAAATCCCAAAACCTAATCATTGCACTAACTCTAACCCTAAACCTAACCCAAACCCTATAACCCTAACACTAACCATAACCAAACCTAACCATAAGACTAACCCTAAGCCTAACCCTAACCCTAAGACTAAGCCTAAGACTAAGCCTAACCCTAACCATAAACAGTAACCCTAACCCTAACCCTAAACAGTAACCCTAACCCTAATCCTAACCCTAAACCTAACCCTAACCCTAAACAGTAACCCTAACCTAACCCTAAGTCTAACCCTAACCCTAAGCCTAACAATAAACCTAACCCTAACCCTAAACAGTAACCCTAACCTAACCCAAACCCTAACCCTAACCCTAACCCTAAACAGTAACCCTAACCTAACCCTAAACAGTGACCCTAACCTAACCCTAACCCTAAACTGTAACCCTAACCCTAAACAGTAACCCTAACCCTAAGCCTAACCCTAACCCTAAACAGTAACCCTAACCTAACCCTAAGCCTAACCCTAAGCCTAACCCTAACCCTAACCCTAACCTAACCCTAAACAGTGACCCTAACCCTAACCCTAAACAGTAACCCTAACTCTAACCCTAACCATAACCCTAACCATAACCCTAACCCTTAACCCTAACCCTAACCCTAACCCTAACCCTAACCCTAACAAAATACACAAGAAAAAGCACTGGCTCAAGCTCACCTCCGAGGTTCAAAAAAGGACCAAGTGTCGATGCAATGTAGCATAAAAGCAGGATGGTAAATGTCAGACAATCCGTTAGGGTTAGGGTTAGGGTTAGGGTTAGGGTTAGGGTTAGGGTTAGGGTTAGGGTTAGTGTTAGGGTTAGGGTTAGGGTTAGGGTTAGAGTTAGGTTAGGGTATAAATAAATGCGTACACACAGTACATAAGCACTGGCTCAGGGTGGTTTATTCGTGGGGATAGGAGATGGGCCCCGGCGGGCGTAGGAGCGTTGTAGAGCGGTCCAGAGGTGACGTAGGGTTGGGCGACTGGTACCCTGCCGTTGTCGAAAGGTAAGTATGGAACTAATCCTCCGAGTCCTTAAAATCCTTGAAAAAACGTAGCATATGTAGGATGTGGGGTATTTCGGTTGGATCGAAGTGACGTTTGTCTTCAGGCATTTTGGCGGCGCATCCTAGTCCTACGTAATTCCCACGGAATACTCGTTTGAGTTGTGAGTTGAGGAGCTGTAAGTTTTCAGCTTCTTTTGGCGTAAGGTCCTCGGCGGTGCAGAGACCCAGACAACCGATCTTGTCACCCGCATCGATTCGTTGTCGAATGGATAGCATGGCGCTATCGGTGTGGGGTTGGTAGGGTTAGGGTTAGGGTTAGGGTTAGGGTTAGGGTTAGGGTTAGGGTTAGGGTTAGGGTTAGGGTTAGGGTTAGGGTTAGGGTTAGGGTTAGGGTTAGGGTTAGGGTTAGGGTTAGGGTTAGGGTTAGGGTTAGGGTTAGGGTTAGGGTTAGGGTTAGGGTTAGGGTTAGGGTTAGGGTTAGGGTTAGGGTTAGGGTTAGGGTTAGGGTTAGGGTTAGGGTTAGGGTTAGGGTTAGGGTTAGGGTTAGGGTTAGGGTTAGGGTTAGGGTTAGGGTTAGGGTTAGGGTTAGGGTTAGGGTTAGGGTTAGGGTTAGGGTTAGGGTTAGGGTTAGGGTTAGGGTTAGGGTTAGGGTTAGGGTTAGGGTTAGGGTTAGGGTTAGGGTTAGGGTTAGGGTTAGGGTTAGGGTTAGGGTTAGGGTTAGGGTTAGGGTTAGGGTTAGGGTTAGGGTTAGGGTTAGGGTTAGGGTTAGGGTTAGGGTTAGGTGTTAGGATTAGGGCTTAGGGTTAGAGTTAGAGTTAGGGTTAGAGTTAGGGTTAGAGTTAGGGTTAGAGTTAGAGTTAGTGTTAGGGTTAGGAATAGGGTTAGGGTTAGAGTTAGGGTTAGGGTTAGAGTTAGGGTTAGAGTTAGGGTTAGAGTTAAAGTTAGTGTTAGGGTTAGGAATAGGGTTAGAGTGAAGTAGGTTTAGGTTTAGGGTTAGGGTTAGGGTTAGAGTTATAGTTATAGTATATTCAGAGTTAAAGTTAGAGTAGGTAAGCCCTGAAGGGGTGTGCTGGCACAATCTTCAGTTCGAACGCCATTCTTGGACCATTGATGGTTCGTGGTGTTTCTTGTTGAGACCGAACGGGGCGTAGGTCATCAGCTGGTGAATCCAATGTAGCTCCCGTTCCAGACGTGTGTAGCGTTTGTTTGTTTTGATTTGTTCAATAGGCGTAATTATCAGATCTTGTGCTGTGTGATTAGTCTCGTTGAAATGTGAGGCTACGATGGTATCTTTTTTAAGTCTTATATTCGATTTGTGGTTAGAAACCCTTTCTGATAATTGCCGACTAGTTTCTCCTACGTATTGTTTTGTGCATTTTTTGCAGTTGATTAAGTATATTACATTATGACTTTTGCAGTCTAGTGTGTCTATTATTTTGTATGATCTTCTTGTGTATGTGCTAGAGAACTGTTTTGTATTTATTAGGTGTTGGCATGTTTGACATCTGGGTGAATTGCATTTGAAGGCACCTTTGGCTTGGTTGTTACCTTTTCTTGTTGTGGGCTTGTTAGAAAGTAATTGTGCCAGATTTTTGTGTTTTGTGTATGCTGCTACAATCCTAAACTCAGAGAAATTCTCGTTACTGATTATTCTTCTTCTCCATTCGTTTATTACGTGTGTCCCTATGGGGGAATACGGTATTACTATAGGCAATAAGGTATTCTTGTTCGTGTCAATTCCCTTCCCCTGGGGTGTAAAGCGCCAGATGTCGCTTTTCGTCTTCCTAAGCAGCCTTTTATTATAGCCTCTCTTCCTTAGCGATCCGAAAAGGGTCAAGCACGCCTGGTCATAATCCGCTTTGAAGGAGCTGAGCCTTTGAAATCTGAGCACTTGGGATTTCAGAACGCCTCGTGTGGTGTGGGGGGGATGGAACGACGTGGTATGGAGAAGCTGGTGGGTGTCCGTTTCTTTGAAGTATACTCGGGTTTCCAGCGTGCATGTATCGTTGTGTGGGTGTTTGAACACCGTCGTATCTAAGAAATTTACTTCAGAATCGCTAATGTTAAGGGATATTTTTATATCGGGGATTAAGGAATTTAGATACGTTTCGTATTCATTCAATTCGGCGCGGGTGCCTGTCCAAATGAAAAAGATATCATCTAAAAATCTGAAGTAAAATTTTGGCTTAATTCGGAACTGATTCATTGCCTTGTCGTCAAATTCTATCAAATAAATATTTGCTAGGCTCGGGGCATAGGGTTTCCCCATTGCCGTTCCAAAAATCTGTAGAAAAATCTCATTGTTAAAATTAAAATCATTGTTTTTCAATGTCAGTTCTAAAAGCTCCACCAGTTCTCTATCCGGTCTGTTTCGATTCGGGTTGTTCGCTAAAGTTTGCTTAGTTACTGTCAATGTTCTATCTATATTCATGTTTGTATATAATGCCGTTACATCGCCTGTTACCAAAAAACAATTCTTATCTACATTTTGTCCTCTTATTTTGCTAATAAATTCGTAAGTGTCTTTTACGTATGAAGGATGTCTAGTGGCAAGTGGCTTTAAATAATGATCTATATAATCGCTGACTCTGCGTGATTCTGTCCCGCAGTCTGCCACTATTGGCCTGCCTTCAGGCATATCTTTTTGGGGCCATTTGTCTTTTGGCTTGTGCACTTTTGGCAACAGGTAAAAATTCCTCTCCCTATCTGAATACTTCGCCATCAGGTATTGCTCTTGACGCTCTGTGATAATATTCCTATCTTGTAATCTTCCAAGTATCTCATTAATTTTCGGTATCGTCTCTATTCGTCTTGATATTGGAATTCGTTTATAATATTTGACATTGTTTAATTGTCTATATGCCTCTCTCGTATAAGATGCTTTGTTTAAGATGCATACTAGGCCACCTTTGTCGGCCGGTTTTATTACTATATCCTCATTGTGTTTGAGGTTTTGTATACTACTCCTCTGTTCCTTGGATAGGTTATGTTTTGGATTCTTTAACTTGTAGTAGTTGTTGCTATTAATGTCATACTTAAGCAGCGTTTTTTCTGTGATTTCTCTTAGATCAATGATCAGTTCTTTCGTTCCCTGCGATATGGTTTTTGGAGTCCATGTACTAGGGTTGGTAAAGAGTTTTTTGCACGAGATGACCTCTCCACTGTCTGACTCGTCGTCCCCAAAGTGATCAATTAATTTGAGTCTACGTGTAAGTCTGCCAAATGAGGTTTCAATAGAGTTAGCTGGGATGCTACTAATAGAGGGAACGAAAGAAAGACCAAGATTGAGCGTTTCTATGTCAGTGTCTGTTAGCCTGTGATTTGATAAGTTAAGTATGTTGTTGTTGTGGTGTTCTTGCACGTCCTTATGTTGGATGGGAGCTACCAGTTTTTTGTCTGCTTACTCAGGTGGCTGGTGATGTTCTGCCAGATCTTCTGGACCGTCTCGGTTGTGTGGTGGACGTTGTCCTGCGTCGTAGTAGTTTCCTCCGGTTTCAGCGGATGGATGTATCGGTTCGTGAAGATCTGTCGGAGGCGTTGGTTGATCTGCGTCAGGTTGTTGATTTCCGTCTCTGGCAGTTCAGGGCTGTAGGAGACGCCCACAGCATGGACCGTTGCAGTGAGCGTGGAGGAGCAGGCTTCTGATATACGGCCGGTTTCTCTGTATGTTGTTTTCTTGAAGTCGCCTGTTTTGTTGTTGATGCCAACCGAGGTGATCAAGTGCTCGATTCTGTTCGAGGGCAGTTTTTTTATCACGTTCGCCAGAGTTGCGAATGTGGCGCCGGGGAATATGTCAACCTGCCAGCTCTCTGGGATGTCCTCCTCCGGCAGGTTCCTAAAGTTGGAGTCGGTGATTACTAAGACCCTCGTGTCCTCGTTGACCTGTACTTTCCAATTGGATTTGAGTGGGTCGCAGTGTCTTGTTTTCCTTCTTGTGTTTCTTTGTAGAGCGGCTGAGTATGCTTGTTGCGGTTGTTGGACAATGCATGTTTGTGAGGTGCTTGCTTCCGCGTGGATGTCTGCCTGGAGTACGGGATGAGGGTCGGTGGATTCCGAGTCCTCCTGTCCCTCCTCGTCCATCCCGGATTCCCGCATTGGTTGCTGACCTCGTGCTGCAAGTTCTTCCAGGGCAACTTGGTCTGCCAGCACCTGGAATCTGCTGGTTGTTGCTAAATTTTGCACTCGGCTGTTGGCCGAGGTTTTTCTCCTTGGTGAGGGGGGCGTGCAGGTGTTTCGGGTTTTCTTCGCACGATGATAAACTACCTCGGTCCAGTTGTTGCCTAAGCCATCCCCTGCTTCCTCATTGTCCGTGTATTGGGTGTCTTCCTCGACGACTAGCGCTCTGTAGTTTGTCCCCACGTTAAGGAGCTCCTTATTTAGGGCTGTATTAATATTCACTTGGCCAATTTTCTTACCCAGGTGGTATTTCGACAGTCTTCTCCCGACGATTTCTTTTGCTCTTTCTTTGTCCTGTGGGTTGACCGTCTTGATGAAGTTGCGGTTGAAGGTCAGTCGTTCTTGCAGGTGACTCTGGACGCAGACGAGTATTTCTGATGCCGTGTTGTTGAAGATTGTCTGTAACTGCTCCCGTAGGTTGCTGGTCGGGTCAGGTGGTGTTATATCTGCAGCTAGGTCTTCAAGGTTTCGTGCAATGGCGTTCGGAAGTTCTGACCAATTTCCTTTGTGGTGTTGTATCTGGACGATCTTGTACAGAGAGCGGCACATACTCTGAAAGTCGCCATTGGATGATCGGGTTGGTTCTTGGCGTCCGTAGTCATTCTCCTCCATGTTGTTGTTGTTGTTGTTGTTGTTGTTGTTCCAGGACCGACTTCGGTTTCTGTTGTTCCACGATCTACTTCGGTTTCTGGTGTTCCAAGGTCCTCCGTGTGTTCTTTGGTTTCTGGCCCCGTCATTTTGATTTTGTTGCCAACTTTGGTCTCTGCCGTTGAGCTGACGCCGGTTGCGGCTCCGGCTTCTATTGTTGTTTTGGTTCGCCCTCCGATTGTTGCTTTGGCTTCTACTGCGGTTTCGGTATTGGTTGTTGTTGTTGTTGCTGCTGTTGCTTCTATTGTTGTTTTGGTTTGCCCTCCGATTGTTGCTTTGGCTTCTACTGCGGTTTCGGTATTGGTTGTTGTTGTTGTTGCTGTTGTTGTTGTTGTTGTTGTTGTTGAAACGCTTCAGGTATTGGTTGTTGCTGAAGCGGTTCTGTTGTGCGTTGTTGTTGGCACGGTTTGCGGTGTAGTTCGCGTTGTTGTTCTGGTATCGGTTCCGGTCTCTGCTTCGATTCCAGTCGCGAAAAGCGTTGTTCCGTTGGGTGTTCGGGCCACCAATGCGATGACCGCTGGTGCCCCATCTACTCCTCGATGGAGTCCGTTGTCTATTGTCATATCGTCTGTTGTACATTTTACGAATGACAAGTCGTACTAGTAAAGTTTAAAAACTTTTATTTCATTCAACGTTTCGATCCTGTTGGATCTTCATCAGGAATGGGGTTAGGGTTAGGGTTAGGGTTAGGGTTAGGGTTAGGGGTTAGGGTTAGGGTTAGGGTTAGGGTTAGGGTTAGGGTTAGGGTTAGGGTTAGGGTTAGGGTTAGGGTTAGGGTTAGGGTTAGGGTTAGGGTTAGGGTTAGGGTTAGGGTTAGGGTTAGGGTTAGGGTTAGGGTTAGGGTTAGGGTTAGGGTTAGGGTTAGGGTTAGGGTTAGGGTTAGGGTTAGGGTTAGGGTTAGGGTTAGGGTTAGGGTTAGGGTTAGGGTTAGGGTTAGGGTTAGGGTTAGGGTTAGGGTTAGGGTTAGGGTTAGGGTTAGGGTTAGGGTTAGGGTTAGGGTTAGGGTTAGGGTTAGGGTTAGGGTTAGGGTTAGGGTTAGGGTTAGGGTTAGGGTTAGGGTTAGGGTTAGGGTTAGGGTTAGGGTTAGGGTTAGGGTTAGGGTTAGGGTTAGGGTTAGGGTTAGGGTTAGGGTTAGGGTTAGGGTTAGGGTTAGGTGTTAGGATTAGGGCTTAGGGTTAGAGTTAGAGTTAGGGTTAGAGTTAGGGTTAGAGTTAGGGTTAGAGTTAGAGTTAGTGTTAGGGTTAGGAATAGGGTTAGGGTTAGAGTTAGGGTTAGGGTTAGAGTTAGGGTTAGAGTTAGGGTTAGAGTTAAAGTTAGTGTTAGGGTTAGGAATAGGGTTAGAGTGAAGTAGGTTTAGGTTTAGGGTTAGGGTTAGGGTTAGAGTTATAGTTATAGTATATTCAGAGTTAAAGTTAGAGTAGGTAAGCCCTGAAGGGGTGTGCTGGCACAATCTTCAGTTCGAACGCCATTCTTGGACCATTGATGGTTCGTGGTGTTTCTTGTTGAGACCGAACGGGGCGTAGGTCATCAGCTGGTGAATCCAATGTAGCTCCCGTTCCAGACGTGTGTAGCGTTTGTTTGTTTTGATTTGTTCAATAGGCGTAATTATCAGATCTTGTGCTGTGTGATTAGTCTCGTTGAAATGTGAGGCTACGATGGTATCTTTTTTAAGTCTTATATTCGATTTGTGGTTAGAAACCCTTTCTGATAATTGCCGACTAGTTTCTCCTACGTATTGTTTTGTGCATTTTTTGCAGTTGATTAAGTATATTACATTATGACTTTTGCAGTCTAGTGTGTCTATTATTTTGTATGATCTTCTTGTGTATGTGCTAGAGAACTGTTTTGTATTTATTAGGTGTTGGCATGTTTGACATCTGGGTGAATTGCATTTGAAGGCACCTTTGGCTTGGTTGTTACCTTTTCTTGTTGTGGGCTTGTTAGAAAGTAATTGTGCCAGATTTTTGTGTTTTGTGTATGCTGCTACAATCCTAAACTCAGAGAAATTCTCGTTACTGATTATTCTTCTTCTCCATTCGTTTATTACGTGTGTCCCTATGGGGGAATACGGTATTACTATAGGCAATAAGGTATTCTTGTTCGTGTCAATTCCCTTCCCCTGGGGTGTAAAGCGCCAGATGTCGCTTTTCGTCTTCCTAAGCAGCCTTTTATTATAGCCTCTCTTCCTTAGCGATCCGAAAAGGGTCAAGCACGCCTGGTCATAATCCGCTTTGAAGGAGCTGAGCCTTTGAAATCTGAGCACTTGGGATTTCAGAACGCCTCGTGTGGTGTGGGGGGGATGGAACGACGTGGTATGGAGAAGCTGGTGGGTGTCCGTTTCTTTGAAGTATACTCGGGTTTCCAGCGTGCATGTATCGTTGTGTGGGTGTTTGAACACCGTCGTATCTAAGAAATTTACTTCAGAATCGCTAATGTTAAGGGATATTTTTATATCGGGGATTAAGGAATTTAGATACGTTTCGTATTCATTCAATTCGGCGCGGGTGCCTGTCCAAATGAAAAAGATATCATCTAAAAATCTGAAGTAAAATTTTGGCTTAATTCGGAACTGATTCATTGCCTTGTCGTCAAATTCTATCAAATAAATATTTGCTAGGCTCGGGGCATAGGGTTTCCCCATTGCCGTTCCAAAAATCTGTAGAAAAATCTCATTGTTAAAATTAAAATCATTGTTTTTCAATGTCAGTTCTAAAAGCTCCACCAGTTCTCTATCCGGTCTGTTTCGATTCGGGTTGTTCGCTAAAGTTTGCTTAGTTACTGTCAATGTTCTATCTATATTCATGTTTGTATATAATGCCGTTACATCGCCTGTTACCAAAAAACAATTCTTATCTACATTTTGTCCTCTTATTTTGCTAATAAATTCGTAAGTGTCTTTTACGTATGAAGGATGTCTAGTGGCAAGTGGCTTTAAATAATGATCTATATAATCGCTGACTCTGCGTGATTCTGTCCCGCAGTCTGCCACTATTGGCCTGCCTTCAGGCATATCTTTTTGGGGCCATTTGTCTTTTGGCTTGTGCACTTTTGGCAACAGGTAAAAATTCCTCTCCCTATCTGAATACTTCGCCATCAGGTATTGCTCTTGACGCTCTGTGATAATATTCCTATCTTGTAATCTTCCAAGTATCTCATTAATTTTCGGTATCGTCTCTATTCGTCTTGATATTGGAATTCGTTTATAATATTTGACATTGTTTAATTGTCTATATGCCTCTCTCGTATAAGATGCTTTGTTTAAGATGCATACTAGGCCACCTTTGTCGGCCGGTTTTATTACTATATCCTCATTGTGTTTGAGGTTTTGTATACTACTCCTCTGTTCCTTGGATAGGTTATGTTTTGGATTCTTTAACTTGTAGTAGTTGTTGCTATTAATGTCATACTTAAGCAGCGTTTTTTCTGTGATTTCTCTTAGATCAATGATCAGTTCTTTCGTTCCCTGCGATATGGTTTTTGGAGTCCATGTACTAGGGTTGGTAAAGAGTTTTTTGCACGAGATGACCTCTCCACTGTCTGACTCGTCGTCCCCAAAGTGATCAATTAATTTGAGTCTACGTGTAAGTCTGCCAAATGAGGTTTCAATAGAGTTAGCTGGGATGCTACTAATAGAGGGAACGAAAGAAAGACCAAGATTGAGCGTTTCTATGTCAGTGTCTGTTAGCCTGTGATTTGATAAGTTAAGTATGTTGTTGTTGTGGTGTTCTTGCACGTCCTTATGTTGGATGGGAGCTACCAGTTTTTTGTCTGCTTACTCAGGTGGCTGGTGATGTTCTGCCAGATCTTCTGGACCGTCTCGGTTGTGTGGTGGACGTTGTCCTGCGTCGTAGTAGTTTCCTCCGGTTTCAGCGGATGGATGTATCGGTTCGTGAAGATCTGTCGGAGGCGTTGGTTGATCTGCGTCAGGTTGTTGATTTCCGTCTCTGGCAGTTCAGGGCTGTAGGAGACGCCCACAGCATGGACCGTTGCAGTGAGCGTGGAGGAGCAGGCTTCTGATATACGGCCGGTTTCTCTGTATGTTGTTTTCTTGAAGTCGCCTGTTTTGTTGTTGATGCCAACCGAGGTGATCAAGTGCTCGATTCTGTTCGAGGGCAGTTTTTTTATCACGTTCGCCAGAGTTGCGAATGTGGCGCCGGGGAATATGTCAACCTGCCAGCTCTCTGGGATGTCCTCCTCCGGCAGGTTCCTAAAGTTGGAGTCGGTGATTACTAAGACCCTCGTGTCCTCGTTGACCTGTACTTTCCAATTGGATTTGAGTGGGTCGCAGTGTCTTGTTTTCCTTCTTGTGTTTCTTTGTAGAGCGGCTGAGTATGCTTGTTGCGGTTGTTGGACAATGCATGTTTGTGAGGTGCTTGCTTCCGCGTGGATGTCTGCCTGGAGTACGGGATGAGGGTCGGTGGATTCCGAGTCCTCCTGTCCCTCCTCGTCCATCCCGGATTCCCGCATTGGTTGCTGACCTCGTGCTGCAAGTTCTTCCAGGGCAACTTGGTCTGCCAGCACCTGGAATCTGCTGGTTGTTGCTAAATTTTGCACTCGGCTGTTGGCCGAGGTTTTTCTCCTTGGTGAGGGGGGCGTGCAGGTGTTTCGGGTTTTCTTCGCACGATGATAAACTACCTCGGTCCAGTTGTTGCCTAAGCCATCCCCTGCTTCCTCATTGTCCGTGTATTGGGTGTCTTCCTCGACGACTAGCGCTCTGTAGTTTGTCCCCACGTTAAGGAGCTCCTTATTTAGGGCTGTATTAATATTCACTTGGCCAATTTTCTTACCCAGGTGGTATTTCGACAGTCTTCTCCCGACGATTTCTTTTGCTCTTTCTTTGTCCTGTGGGTTGACCGTCTTGATGAAGTTGCGGTTGAAGGTCAGTCGTTCTTGCAGGTGACTCTGGACGCAGACGAGTATTTCTGATGCCGTGTTGTTGAAGATTGTCTGTAACTGCTCCCGTAGGTTGCTGGTCGGGTCAGGTGGTGTTATATCTGCAGCTAGGTCTTCAAGGTTTCGTGCAATGGCGTTCGGAAGTTCTGACCAATTTCCTTTGTGGTGTTGTATCTGGACGATCTTGTACAGAGAGCGGCACATACTCTGAAAGTCGCCATTGGATGATCGGGTTGGTTCTTGGCGTCCGTAGTCATTCTCCTCCATGTTGTTGTTGTTGTTGTTGTTGTTGTTGTTCCAGGACCGACTTCGGTTTCTGTTGTTCCACGATCTACTTCGGTTTCTGGTGTTCCAAGGTCCTCCGTGTGTTCTTTGGTTTCTGGCCCCGTCATTTTGATTTTGTTGCCAACTTTGGTCTCTGCCGTTGAGCTGACGCCGGTTGCGGCTCCGGCTTCTATTGTTGTTTTGGTTCGCCCTCCGATTGTTGCTTTGGCTTCTACTGCGGTTTCGGTATTGGTTGTTGTTGTTGTTGCTGCTGTTGCTTCTATTGTTGTTTTGGTTTGCCCTCCGATTGTTGCTTTGGCTTCTACTGCGGTTTCGGTATTGGTTGTTGTTGTTGTTGCTGTTGTTGTTGTTGTTGTTGTTGAAACGCTTCAGGTATTGGTTGTTGCTGAAGCGGTTCTGTTGTGCGTTGTTGTTGGCACGGTTTGCGGTGTAGTTCGCGTTGTTGTTCTGGTATCGGTTCCGGTCTCTGCTTCGATTCCAGTCGCGAAAAGCGTTGTTCCGTTAGGGTTAGGGTTAGGGTTAGGGTTAGGGTTAGGGTTAGGGTTAGGGTTAGGGTTAGGGTTAGGGTTAGGGTTAGGGTTAGGGTTAGGGTTAGGGTTAGGGTTAGGGTTAGGGTTAGGGTTAGGGTTAGGGTTAGGGTTAGGGTTAGGGTTAGGGTTAGGGTTAGGGTTAGGGTTAGGGTTAGGGTTAGGGTTAGGGTTAGGGTTAGGGTTAGGGTTAGGGTTAGGGTTAGGGTTAGGGTTAGGGTTAGGGTTAGGGTTAGGGTTAGGGTTAGGGTTAGGGTTAGGGTTAGGGTTAGGGTTAGGGTTAGGGTTAGGGTTAGGGTTAGGGTTAGGGTTAGGGTTAGGGTTAGGGTTAGGGTTAGGGTTAGGGTTAGGGTTAGGGTTAGGGTTAGGGTTAGGGTTAGGGTTAGGGTTAGGGTTAGGGTTAGGGTTAGGGTTAGGGTTAGGGTTAGGGTTAGGGTTAGGGTTAGGGTTAGGGTTAGGGTTAGGGTTAGGGTTAGGGTTAGGGTTAGGGTTAGGGTTAGGGTTAGGGTTAGGGTTAGGGTTAGGGTTAGGGTTAGGGTTAGGTTAAAAAAACTACAAAGTATGCCAAGACATATTGCACTGGCTCAGGCTGCTCCAAGGAGATCAAAAAGGACGGACAAGATGGAAAAAATCAGCCGAATGATGTTAGAAAAGCGGAACCCTCCTCCTTAATTACCAGGCTTGGGACTGGCACGACAACAGGCTAGCAAATGCTGTAGTGGCCTATTGCCGTGGCGGAGTTGCCTACTTTAGGTCAGGTATTTACCTTAAAATGATGTTATGACTGGCAATACAGGGTCTGAGAGCAACGCTTACGAGAGAGACATGTGGACTCGTCGGCTGCCAAAGCTGAAATGAACCTAGACGCGCGGCAGCGGAATAGCTTAATACCCGGTCTAGGGATCAGGGTTCAGGTTTGGGTAGTCAATCCCTCTATCACCCCAAGGAAACAACGAGGCTCGGGCGGGATAGGTTAAAAAAACTACAAAGTATGCCAAGACATATTGCACTGGCTCAGGCTGCTCCAAGGAGATCAAAAAGGACGGACAAGATGGAAAAAATCAGCCGAATGATGTTAGAAAAGCGGAACCCTCCTCCTTAATTACCAGGCTTGGGACTGGCACGACAACAGGCTAGCAAATGCTGTAGTGGCCTATTGCCGTGGCGGAGTTGCCTACTTTAGGTCAGGTATTTACCTTAAAATGATGTTATGACTGGCAATACAGGGTCTGAGAGCAACGCTTACGAGAGAGACATGTGGACTCGTCGGCTGCCAAAGCTGAAATGAACCTAGACGCGCGGCAGCGGAATAGCTTAATACCCGGTCTAGGGATCAGGGTTCAGGTTTGGGTAGTCAATCCCTCTATCACCCCAAGGAAACAACGAGGCTCGGGCGGGATAGGTTAAAAAAACTACAAAGTATGCCAAGACATATTGCACTGGCTCAGGCTGCTCCAAGGAGATCAAAAAGGACGGACAAGATGGAAAAAATCAGCCGAATGATGTTAGAAAAGCGGAACCCTCCTCCTTAATTACCAGGCTTGGGACTGGCACGACAACAGGCTAGCAAATGCTGTAGTGGCCTATTGCCGTGGCGGAGTTGCCTACTTTAGGTCAGGTATTTACCTTAAAATGATGTTATGACTGGCAATACAGGGTCTGAGAGCAACGCTTACGAGAGAGACATGTGGACTCGTCGGCTGCCAAAGCTGAAATGAACCTAGACGCGCGGCAGCGGAATAGCTTAATACCCGGTCTAGGGATCAGGGTTCAGGTTTGGGTAGTCAATCCCTCTATCACCCCAAGGAAACAACGAGGCTCGGGCGGGATAGGTTAAAAAAACTACAAAGTATGCCAAGACATATTGCACTGGCTCAGGCTGCTCCAAGGAGATCAAAAAGGACGGACAAGATGGAAAAAATCAGCCGAATGATGTTAGAAAAGCGGAACCCTCCTCCTTAATTACCAGGCTTGGGACTGGCACGACAACAGGCTAGCAAATGCTGTAGTGGCCTATTGCCGTGGCGGAGTTGCCTACTTTAGGTCAGGTATTTACCTTAAAATGATGTTATGACTGGCAATACAGGGTCTGAGAGCAACGCTTACGAGAGAGACATGTGGACTCGTCGGCTGCCAAAGCTGAAATGAACCTAGACGCGCGGCAGCGGAATAGCTTAATACCCGGTCTAGGGATCAGGGTTCAGGTTTGGGTAGTCAATCCCTCTATCACCCCAAGGAAACAACGAGGCTCGGGCGGGATAGGTTAAAAAAACTACAAAGTATGCCAAGACATATTGCACTGGCTCAGGCTGCTCCAAGGAGATCAAAAAGGACGGACAAGATGGAAAAAATCAGCCGAATGATGTTAGAAAAGCGGAACCCTCCTCCTTAATTACCAGGCTTGGGACTGGCACGACAACAGGCTAGCAAATGCTGTAGTGGCCTATTGCCGTGGCGGAGTTGCCTACTTTAGGTCAGGTATTTACCTTAAAATGATGTTATGACTGGCAATACAGGGTCTGAGAGCAACGCTTACGAGAGAGACATGTGGACTCGTCGGCTGCCAAAGCTGAAATGAACCTAGACGCGCGGCAGCGGAATAGCTTAATACCCGGTCTAGGGATCAGGGTTCAGGTTTGGGTAGTCAATCCCTCTATCACCCCAAGGAAACAACGAGGCTCGGGCGGGATAGGTTAAAAAAACTACAAAGTATGCCAAGACATATTGCACTGGCTCAGGCTGCTCCAAGGAGATCAAAAAGGACGGACAAGATGGAAAAAATCAGCCGAATGATGTTAGAAAAGCGGAACCCTCCTCCTTAATTACCAGGCTTGGGACTGGCACGACAACAGGCTAGCAAATGCTGTAGTGGCCTATTGCCGTGGCGGAGTTGCCTACTTTAGGTCAGGTATTTACCTTAAAATGATGTTATGACTGGCAATACAGGGTCTGAGAGCAACGCTTACGAGAGAGACATGTGGACTCGTCGGCTGCCAAAGCTGAAATGAACCTAGACGCGCGGCAGCGGAATAGCTTAATACCCGGTCTAGGGATCAGGGTTCAGGTTTGGGTAGTCAATCCCTCTATCACCCCAAGGAAACAACGAGGCTCGGGCGGGATAGGTTAAAAAAACTACAAAGTATGCCAAGACATATTGCACTGGCTCAGGCTGCTCCAAGGAGATCAAAAAGGACGGACAAGATGGAAAAAATCAGCCGAATGATGTTAGAAAAGCGGAACCCTCCTCCTTAATTACCAGGCTTGGGACTGGCACGACAACAGGCTAGCAAATGCTGTAGTGGCCTATTGCCGTGGCGGAGTTGCCTACTTTAGGTCAGGTATTTACCTTAAAATGATGTTATGACTGGCAATACAGGGTCTGAGAGCAACGCTTACGAGAGAGACATGTGGACTCGTCGGCTGCCAAAGCTGAAATGAACCTAGACGCGCGGCAGCGGAATAGCTTAATACCCGTTAGGGTTAGGGTTAGGGTTAGGGTTAGGGTTAGGGTTAGGGTTAGGGTTAGGGTTAGGGTTAGGGTTAGGGTTAGGGTTAGGGTTAGGGTTAGGGTTAGGGTTAGGGTTAGGGTTAGGGTTAGGGTTAGGGTTAGGGTTAGGGTTAGGGTTAGGGGTTAGGGTTAGGGTTAGGGTTAGGGTTAGGGTTAGGGTTAGGGTTAGGGTTAGGGTTAGGGTTAGGGTTAGGGTTAGGGTTAGGGTTAGGGTTAGGGTTAGGGTTAGGGTTAGGGTTAGGGTTAGGGTTAGGGTTAGGGTTAGGGTTAGGGTTAGGGTTAGGGTTAGGGTTAGGGTTAGGGTTAGGGTTAGGGTTAGGGTTAGGGTTAGGGTTAGGGTTAGGGTTAGGGTTAGGGTTAGGGTTAGGGTTAGGGTTAGGGTTAGGGTTAGGGTTAGGGTTAGGGTTAGGGTTAGGGTTAGGGTTAGGGTTAGGGTTAGGGTTAGGGTTAGGGTTAGGGTTAGGGTTAGGGTTAGGGTTAGGGTTAGGGTTAGGGTTAGGGTTAGGGTTAGGGTTAGGGTTAGGGTTAGGGTTAGGGTTAGGGTTAGGGTTAGGGTTAGGGTTAGGGTTAGGGTTAGGGTTAGGGTTAGGGTTAGGGTTAGGGTTAGGGTTAGGGTTAGGGTTAGGGTTAGGGTTAGGGTTAGGGTTAGGGTTAGGGTTAGGGTTAGGGTTAGGGTTAGGGTTAGGGTTAGGGTTAGGGTTAGGGTTAGGGTTAGGGTTAGGGTTAGGGTTAGGGTTAGGGTTAGGGTTAGGGTTAGGGTTAGGGTTAGGGTTAGGGTTAGGGTTAGGGTTAGGGTTAGGGTTAGGGTTAGGGTTAGGGTTAGGGTTAGGGTTAGGGTTAGGGTTAGGGTTAGGGTTAGGGTTAGGGTTAGGGTTAGGGTTAGGGTTAGGGTTAGGGTTAGGGTTAGGGTTAGGGTTAGGGTTAGGGTTAGGGTTAGGGTTAGGGTTAGGGTTAGGGTTAGGGTTAGGGTTAGGGTTAGGGTTAGGGTTAGGGTTAGGGTTAGGGTTAGGGTTAGGGTTAGGGTTAGGGTTAGGGTTAGGGTTAGGGTTAGGGTTAGGGTTAGGGTTAGGGTTAGGGTTAGGGTTAGGGTTAGGGTTAGGGTTAGGGTTAGGGTTAGGGTTAGGGTTAGGGTTAGGGTTAGGGTTAGGGTTAGGGTTAGGGTTAGGGTTAGGGTTAGGGTTAGGGTTAGGGTTAGGGTTAGGGTTAGGGTTAGGGTTAGGGTTAGGGTTAGGGTTAGGGTTAGGGTTAGGGTTAGGGTTAGGGTTAGGGTTAGGGTTAGGGTTAGGGTTAGGGTTAGGGTTAGGGTTAGGGTTAGGGTTAGGGTTAGGGTTAGGGTTAGGGTTAGGGTTAGGGTTAGGGTTAGGGTTAGGGTTAGGGTTAGGGTTAGGGTTAGGGTTAGGGTTAGGGTTAGGGTTAGGGTTAGGGTTAGGGTTAGGGTTAGGGTTAGGGTTAGGGTTAGGGTTAGGGTTAGGGTTAGGGTTAGGGTTAGGGTTAGGGTTAGGGTTAGGGTTAGGGTTAGGGTTAGGGTTAGGGTTAGGGTTAGGGTTAGGGTTAGGGTTAGGGTTAGGGTTAGGGTTAGGGTTAGGGTTAGGGTTAGGGTTAGGGTTAGGGTTAGGGTTAGGGTTAGGGTTAGGGTTAGGGTTAGGGTTAGGGTTAGGGTTAGGGTTAGGGTTAGGGTTAGGGTTAGGGTTAGGGTTAGGGTTAGGGTTAGGGTTAGGGTTAGGGTTAGGGTTAGGGTTAGGGTTAGGGTTAGGGTTAGGGTTAGGGTAGGGTTAGGGTTAGGTTAGGGTTCAAAAATGTACAGAAGCACTGGCTCAATCCGCATCCCGTCTCCATCCCTCTACTTCCCGCTGTGAAGGTTGATGCCGTGCGGTTCGTGGGTCCATAGTTGGTGTTGCCAGTAGGATTCTTTTCGCACCAGGCAGCTCCTCATCTTCCACCAACTCGATCTAAAATTTAAAAACTCAGCAGCAGAAACGGTGTCTATTGGAATTATTTGTAAATTTGCAATGGAATGGTCAGGCAGGTTAAAGTGGTTGGCTATTGGAGTGTTTTTTTGTGTTAGAATATTGGATCTATGGTCGCATAATCTTTCAGGGTTAGGGTTAGGGTTAGGGTTAGGGTTAGGGTTAGGGTTAGGGTTAGGGTTAGGGTTAGGGTTAGGGTTAGGGTTAGGGTTAGGGTTAGGGTTAGGGTTAGGGTTAGGGTTAGGGTTAGGGTTAGGGTTAGGGTTAGGGTTAGGGTTAGGGTTAGGGTTAGGGTTAGGGTTAGGGTTAGGGTTAGGGTTAGGGTTAGGGTTAGGGTTAGGGTTAGGGTTAGGGTTAGGGTTAGGGTTAGGGTTAGGGTTAGGGTTAGGGTTAGGGTTAGGGTTAGGGTTAGGGTTAGGGTTAGGGTTAGGGTTAGGGTTAGGGTTAGGGTTAGGGTTAGGGTTAGGGTTAGGGTTAGGGTTAGGGTTAGGGTTAGGGTTAGGGTTAGGGTTAGGGTTAGGGTTAGGGTTAGGGTTAGGGTTAGGGTTAGGGTTAGGGTTAGGGTTAGGGTTAGGGTTAGGGTTAGGGTTAGGGTTAGGGTTAGGGTTAGGGTTAGGGTTAGGGTTAGGGTTAGGGTTAGGGTTAGGGTTAGGGTTAGGGTTAGGGTTAGGGTTAGGGTTAGGGTTAGGGTTAGGGTTAGGGTTAGGGTTAGGGTTAGGGTTAGGGTTAGGGTTAGGGTTAGGGTTAGGGTTAGGGTTAGGGTTAGGGTTAGGGTTAGGGTTAGGGTTAGGGTTAGGGTTAGGGTTAGGGTTAGGGTTAGGGTTAGGGTTAGGGTTAGGGTTAGGGTTAGGGTTAGGGTTAGGGTTAGGGTTAGGGTTAGGGTTAGGGTTAGGGTTAGGGTTAGGGTTAGGGTTAGGGTTAGGGTTAGGGTTAGGGTTAGGGTTAGGGTTAGGGTTAGGGTTAGGGTTAGGGTTAGGGTTAGGGTTAGGGTTAGGGTTAGGGTTAGGGTTAGGGTTAGGGTTAGGGTTAGGGTTAGGGTTAGGGTTAGGGTTAGGGTTAGGGTTAGGGTTAGGGTTAGGGTTAGGGTTAGGGTTAGGGTTAGGGTTAGGGTTAGGGTTAGGGTTAGGGTTAGGGTTAGGGTTAGGGTTAGGGTTAGGGTTAGGGTTAGGGTTAGGGTTAGGGTTAGGGTTAGGGTTAGGGTTAGGGTTAGGGTTAGGGTTAGGGTTAGGGTTAGGGTTAGGGTTAGGGTTAGGGTTAGGGTTAGGGTTAGGGTTAGGGTTAGGGTTAGGGTTAGGGTTAGGGTTAGGGTTAGGGTTAGGGTTAGGGTTAGGGTTAGGGTTAGGGTTAGGGTTAGGGTTAGGGTTAGGGTTAGGGTTAGGGTTAGGGTTAGGGTTAGGGTTAGGGTTAGGGTTAGGGTTAGGGTTAG